>BQNB010073518.1:10633-32090 GCA_026074375.1 Tanacetum coccineum
ATTCTATATTACATACAAATGTGCTTTCTAAAAGACTTCCTCAGAAACTTCACTTGATTTGCTGGCCGACAATGGCTTTCCGTCCTCATTTTCATTGGTTACATTTTTATCAGGTGTGATACCAATAGTTTTCATGGTTTAATATATTCGCTAAAAACTCTATTGTTTCTTCCATGATAGTCTCCTCAGCAATGCATCCCTCTGGTCTATTTCTGTTTCGCACATGTCCTTTAATAACCTTCATATGGGACCACATAATTTTACCTCCCTAGTTAGGTGCACAGTCAAGTGTATCATAATATCAAAAAATGACAGAGGAAAGAACTTCTCGAGTAGGCACAGTGTCACAACAAGTTCTAATTGCATCTTATCTAGTTCTTGCAAGCTGATTTCTTTCCTACATATAAATTTAAAGAAAAAGTAAAACCTGATAATAGTATATCATGTGGGTGCATGATTGAACGTATAGCAATGGGCAAAAACTCTTGCATTAGCATGTGATAGTCATGCGATTTAAGGCCAATGAGCTTCCTATCCTTTAGGCTGACCAAACTAGAGAAATTTGAACAATAGCCTTGTGGTACCCTGATGTTGGATAACGTTTCACAAAAGATGTCTTTTTCAGCATTCGTTAATGTGTAACCTGCTGGAGGTAGTGTTGTTTTGTCTTCTTCTTGCCTAGCAAACAACTCTGGTTTTATCCCCAACTCTGCCAGATCCAATCGAGCATTCATTCCATCTTTTGTCTTTCCAGGAACATTTAGCAAAGTTCCGACTAGACTCTCACAAACATTCTTTTCTACATGCATGAAGTCAATACAATGTGGAACAGAATTATGCCTCCAATACTTTAGCTTTCGATACCAAATGTTGAATTTCTTCCAATATGCTTCATTTACTTGGTTTGAACTACCCTCTTCTTCTGTTGTTTTCCTTTTCTGCTTTTGAATCTTCCCACCTCTGCCTCTCGTATCTTCTTGGTTTTCCGAGGTCTTATTGTTTGTTCGTTTTCCTTTTCCCCACTTATTTTCAATATGTTGTACCTCGTTGTATATTTGTTCCCCGGTCAATGGATTTGGAGCAAGCTAAAATTCTTGTTGTCCATTAAACGCCTTCTTTTGCCTTCTGAACGGATGGTTGTATGGTAGATATCGTCTATGTCCAGCATAACTTTGCTTGGATGAGGCAGAAAGTCTAACACATTGTGTATCTTTCCCACATACTACACAACCTTTGAATCCATTGTATGGGCATCCACATAATGTACCAAGTGCAGGGTAATCGTTTATCGTCCATAACACAACGACACGCAGATTAAAGTTTTCTTTTGTGGAAGCGTCATATGTATCAACCCCTGTCTCGAATAAGGTATGCAGATCATCAACCAACGATTCTAAAAAAAACATCGATATCATTTCCTGGGTATCTCGATATTAATACCGAAAGCATGGTAAACTTTCTTTTCATACACAACCATGGAGGAAGGTTGTATATGACAGATAAAACTGGCCATACACTGTGATGCCTAGTTCCTGAGTTGACGTCAACCCCATCAGCCGATATTCCTAGCCGTAGATTTCTTGGATCTTTAGCAATTTCAGGGAATTTTTCATCTATGATATGCCATGCCTGTGAATCTGCAGGGTGACGTAAAACACCATTTGTTATCCTCCTTGTTGCGTGCCATCTTAGATCTTCTGAAATGCTTTCTAAGTTAAAGAGTCGTTGCAGTCTTGGTATAATTAGAAAGTACCACATTACCTTTGCCGGAATGTTTTTGTACACTTTATGTGTCTTATTATCCACCTTCCATCTTGATATCCCACAAGTTGGACAAACAGTCAACTCCTTGTTATCCTTCCAGTAAAGAATGCAGCTATTGCTACATACATGTATCTTTTTGTATCCTAATCCTATCATTCTCATTACTTTTTTGGCCTGATAAGTTTTTTTTAACCATTTCGTTACCATCATGTAGCATCTTTTTTAATAATCCTAGTAATTCAGTAAAGAATTTATCAGAAGCTCCATACTTACCTTTCAAGTTGAGTAGTTTAACTATTGCAGACAACTTTATGAAGTCAAGACATCCTTTGTAAAGTGGCTTCTCCGCGTCTAATAATAGTTCTAGAAACTTGGCAAGGTCTTCCTCATCAAAACTTTCTTTTGTAGCATTAATAATTTCTACTGTTGTTGGGCCATCTGTTGGAATTTCTGAACCAAAATCCATGTTGTAATCCGTGTCGTCAAGAAACTCTGTTGTAGCATTAACAGGTATTTGGGCAGTTGTTGCTTGCTCGTCCTTTTCTCTATGTTTATCCCATTTTGTGTAGCTTAGATCAATCCCGTATTTGAATAAATGGAACTGCACTTCCTCCACTTTATGCTCTATGTGATTTAAACATGTGGTACACGGACATGGCATCATAAACTGTTGTTTATTACCTCGTGGGTTGATGTTCCTCATCTTCTGCAAGTTGTGTACTGCATACTTAATAAACGCTTCTACTCCATCAATATATTGTTTCTTGGTCCTACTAGTTCTCATCCAAGACTTGTCCATGCTATTGTTGAGGTCAAATGGTAACGTATATATCCTACAAGTCACAAATTAAACCAATATAAGCATCAAAGCATTTATGTATAATTACAATGGACAGTGGGCAGTGTAGTGGTACTCAAAATTCCCTTTGATCACAATGACTATGTCAAAACAACCCATTAACCCAAACAATGCCTTATTTCCAATTGCAACCTCACAAAAAATGATACTCGTGTTCCATGGTGGAAGCTTATATGGTATTTACTGCTGCTAAGTGTTTTCCACTATGAGATTATCAGAACTACTACCTGATATACAACACATATGCTTTTCTATTATGTTGTTTGTCTCATTATTCTAAAAATGACCAAAGTATACACAACCAAACAAGAAACCACTCAATGTATACCAAATAAAATTGACAATGAAAAGTAAGCATAAGTTAACAATACCACATAATGATTTCCTAATTCAAAAAAGTTCCGAATTTAGATCTAAATGAACCTCCCTCCATTGTTGATGGCCGGACCGACGACTGGTGAATGGTGACTGGTGGCTGTGATTGGTGACTAGTGAATGGTGGATGGTAACTGATGAATGGTGGATGGTAACTGGCGGCTGTGATTGGTGACTGGTGATTGGTGAGAAATGTAAGAAACTTGGGTGGAGATGGAGATGGGTGGAGGGAGAATTTGAAATTTGCTAAAAAAATATAGGGGGCATTTTAAAAATTTTGGGGAAGGAAATACTTTTAAATTATTGGGGGCTTTTTAAAAATTTTGAGGAGGGAAATACTAAAATTTTTAGGGAGGGAAATAGTAAAAATTTTGGGGAGGGAAATACCAAAAAAGAAGCCACAGGTATCGAACCTGTGACCTCCCCTTCACACCAAGACCTCAACCATCTCCGCCCTTGGGTCTTTTTCAATTATACCTTGTTTTGTATTCCTCTTATAGACTATCTGTTTTGAGCTTATTTGCTTATTTTATTTTTAGCAGCTTATCTGTAGCTTATTTCTTCCAACTTTTAATTTCTAAACCTCAAAAATAGTATTTATCACTTTCATAATTTTTCTTGAAATTTTTAGTTAAGATTTGCTATAATAATTAGTTTTACAAAAATAAGTTTTATGTTTTAGGATTTTGTATTTTTAGTTTTAAAAGTTTTTAAATAATTTTCAAATTAGTTTTTAAATTTCTAATTAAGTTTGAATTTTTCAAATTAGCTTTATTGTTTTAATACTTGTTTTAGGTTTTTAATGTGCGTTGATTTTCTTGATTTACGGGAAGGCGGTCAGTAAAGCAAATCATGCATGATGTCATCATTTTTATTGTTCTTCTTATAGTATTAACATTCAAAAAACAATCAAAAATACTAAAGATGTTATGAAATTTGAACTTGTAAATTGTGTTCTAGGTTCCACACTACGTGGTTTGTAGGTGACTTTTCATCAACCCATACATGCTCTAGCTATATATCACATCTATCTCGACTGAGGCTAACCCTCTTTCCACATTTAACGATTATGGCTTTACAAGTATCAATCTTTCCACAAATTGCTATGCATAGAATTTATTGAGGACACAAATGATTCTAGATGGAATGTCGTTATTCATGGTAAACGACGTATAGTTTGTTGAGAATATTGTCTACGAGGACGGATACAACAAGTCTGACGAGCTACCTCCATTTTATATTGGTGTTTTAATCACTTATGATAGTTGTTTATATCTACTACACAAAACTCGCCGGAAATACCCAAAACAACCAATTCGCGATTCGCGACTTTTGCAACCTTGGTTATTATCTAATACTTGAACAAAGTCATATCAGTGAAAGTACATTTAAAACACAATCTTGACAAGGTATTCTCTTTATACATATTTATTACTTAGATGATATGTCGTAAGTTATCAAGGCACGAATTAACATTAATGACCTACAAGTAATCAAAAATCCATAAACGAGCTAAAGTAAACTATTAAACGTTAAATTACTACACACGTGGATTAGACGATAAAGCATAATCGACAAGACATACAAGGTGATTTGCATGACTTCTCAGTAAGCATTGTATAACGACTATTGCGATAATGAAAGAAGAAATAATGATGTTGGTCCAAGGTGGTATTTTCATCATCTTCTTCTTACGGGAAGGCGGTCAGTGAAGCAAATCATGCATGATGTCTTCATTTTTATTGTTCTTCTTATAGTATTAACATTCAAAAAACAATCAAAAATACTAAAGATGTTATGAAATGTGAACTTGGATATTGTGTTCTAGGTGACTATTCATGCTATAGCTATCACATCTATCTCGACCAAGGCTAACACTCATTCCACATTTAACAATCATGGCTTTACAAGTGTTAATCTTTCCACAAATGGCTATGCATATAATTTATTGAGGACACAAATGATTCAAGATGGAATGTTGTTATTCATGGTAAACGACTTATAGTTTGTTGAGAATGTTCGAGGATGGATACAACCAGTTTGATGAGCTACCTCCATTTTCTATTGGTGCTTAATTCATCTTCAAATAATGTTATCGATGATACTACTAACTTAAGCTCCAACCACGATAAGATATTCTTTGTTGAAGACCCGCACTTAATAAAACGTTTCGATATCAAGCATGATTATAACACGATATCTTGAAATTCTATAGCTAATTTATTTTTAAAGCTACTATTTTAATTTAAAATTGACAATTATAAACTTTAATTTAATTAATTTTCATTTAATTATTTTTCATAAAAACACAAATTATAAACTTTTAATAATTTATTTATTTTTAATAATAGGGTTAAGTCCATAGGTAATCTACTTACAACCCGACCCAATAATCAAACACAACCCTAATTGAAACACAATTTCCTCTAATCAACCCTATAATCAAACACAACTCTAATTCCAAACCACATAAGCAATCTATAATCGTCATCATCTAGAATGAGTAAAGGTTTGTCATTTGTTGTTCTTATTTTGGTTTAGCTTATTAGCTTATTAGCTTCTTTGTATTTGGGTTATTTGTATTTTGGTGTTTAGCTTATTTTGGTTTAGCTTATTAGCAGACTTAGGGTTTCTTGATTAGGTTATTTGCTTATTAGTAGAAATAGGGCTGCTTGGTTTAGCTTAGTTGCAGAGTTAGGGCTGTTGGGTTAAGCTTATTAGCAGAGTTAGTGGTTATTAGGTTAAGCTTATTAGCAGACTTAGGGGTTACTGGGTTTAGCTTATTAGCAGACTTGGTGGTTATTGGGTTTAGCTTATTAGCAGAGTTAGGGTTTCTTGATTAGGTTATTTGCTTATTTGCAATCATAGGGCTGTTTGGTTTAGCTTATTTGTAGAGTTAGGGCTGCTGGGTTTAGCTTATTAACAGAGTTAGTGGTTATTGGGTTAGGGCACTGTAATGTGCATCTGTAATGTGGGTCAAATGGTGCGCTTGCATCTGTAATGTGGGTCAACAGACTTACCAGACTTAGTTTGATTTTTAATTTGTTTTTGCAGAAATAATTGTGCTTACTTCAGACAGCTCAGATGACAACAAAGGTGTTTCTAGTGAGGGGCCATCAATAACAAGTATTCCTAAGGAGGGGCCATCAATTGCAAGGCGGTCTAAGGAGCCCATTCCAAAAGAATTGCTTGAATGGTATGGATATGACACTGTTGAGGATTATCTACCAGTTGCAAAGAAGCCAATTCCAAAAGTCATCTTCAAAAGCCCTATTCCAAACAAGAGATGTGTGCTTGGACTAGCTAATGTTGAAACATGGGATAATATTGTGAAGAAATATCGAATGAGGACACATGAAAGATGTGCAGACAAGTCAAAGGGGAAAAGAAAGGTTTCATGTTGAAGGTGATGAAAGGATTTCATCATTTTGTTTAATTTCATGTAGTACTCATCTTAAAACAGTGTTCTGGTAACATGTTAAGCTAATTTTTGGGCAATCTAACTTGTATTAGCTGATCAAACAATATTTCATGCAGTAATGACTTGTATCTGTTGATGATTGTAATTAATCAAACTTTCTTAGTTAATGTTGTTTTAATTTTTTTTTTGTATTTTTAGATACGGGTCATACAGGAAAAATTATATGGGTCACATACAAGATTACATATTTTGTGATAAAAAAGCTTTTGGGTGTAATGGGTCATTTCATAATAAGCAGCTGTAATCTTCTCAGCAGCTTTAACAATCCAGCAGCATTAACTTTTCCACTGGTAGTCTTAACTTGAACTAGCAGTAGTAACTTTCACTGGCAGCATTAACTCCCACTGGCAGCATTAACTGTATTACCAGCAGTAGTTTGGAGAAAAAAAATGCAGTTTTGGAGCCAAATTGCAGATTTTTCAAAAATGATATTTTTTTTAAATAATTAAATTGTTAATTTAAAAGAATTTGGAGCCAAAATAATTTTAAATCACCTAATTAAATGCATATCAGTTTCCAAAAAAAGAGCCCTTTCATATTCATCATAAACCCTGATTTCTCTCCTAAAAAAGACTGCAACCAAAACAGAAAAATCAAATCTTCTAACACCATTACTCTCCAAGCCAGAATCATTCTATTTTATACATTGTTGCTTAAGAGTCATGGAAAATCAATCTGATGTTCATAATCATTTGGTGGAAATTCAAGCCGATGATCATGATCTTTTGGTTAATTCTGATAATGAAAATGATGATATGTTAGGATATGAATCCGAGAAGTATTCTGATGATGAAGATGTGGATGAAACCAGCCATGCTGAAGATGCGGATGGAACCAACCATTCAGATCTGAAACTAGTTAAGAGGGGCATAACCAAGCTATATAAGTTTTGTTAGATATGAGTAAAAGACTCGGTCACCCCGTATATTTATTGTTTATAATAGTTCGTAGTTTAATAGTTAATCGTATGTCTTTCGGTTTTAAGCCGGGTACTAATACCCGGTATTTTGTAAAAACTATATAAGCCTCTTCCAACTTTGGAAGAGGTAAGCTAGTCAATTTCATTTTCACTTTAAACACTTACACTCTCTCTCTAAAATATCTCTCTATGTGTTTCTCTCTCTAGAAACTAGCCTAATCACAAGAATCATCACCCGTGTTATGAATTAAACGATCCTACAATTGGTACTAGAGCCTCGGTGGATTCGTGATTGATTCGTGTGGTTAAACTAGCTCAGATTCGTGCTCATTTTGAACAAAAACACCCACGGCTCAAAAATCTTTTTAGGGGCTCAGTGGTTGGTTAATTAGTTGTTGTTTTTCTTGTTCTAATGCTATAGAAAGTAGTATTGTTGCTATTCAGTGAATTAACAAGGCTCAAGATCGAAAACAAAGCTATAAGGTTCGGATTATTACTTGTGTTTAAGTGGGAGAGTTGTTGTCATTTGGTAAGGGAAATTCCACAAAGCTATTAAGTTATTGTGTGTTTAATCTTCACTTAGAAATGGGGATTACATATTTTAGCTATGATCCGTGCTTATATAAGCATCATTGGAAGTTATTTTTGCAAAATTGTCCCTAGTGTTCAGATGGCGGTTTGGTGATGTAGGGGAATGATCACAGTTTTATAGGAAAAGTAGGGACGGCGAGTTGACCCAGTAAAAGGCGAGTTGCCTTATTTAATTAAGAAAATAGGCGGCGGTTTGCTATTTGGTGGCGAGTTGCCAAAAACAGTGGCGGTTTGCCTTTCTTGTGGCGCCGTTGGTTGATTTGGCGGCGGTGTTTAACAGGTAGCTTTTCAGTGGCGAGTTGTTATTTATATTGAACAAATAGTAACGTATAATGACCAAAATTCAAAGAAACCGGCAGTTTGATTATTTAATGTCGCGATGTTGCCAAAGGTCAAGGGGTTTGCAAAAGTAATTTTGGCAGCGGGTTTTGAATAAAAAATTCAAAAGGCGTGCGAGTTAGTCTAATTACACGGCGGTTTGAAGTATTAATTAGGCAGCGAGTTGGTTCGTTCATGGCGGGGTTAGTCATTTGTAGTGGCTGGGTTATGAATTAAAATAATTCAGCAGCGGTTTGGTTAATGTTAGGAGGCGGTGTGATTAAAAAAAAATGTTAAGTTGTTACTTATTTAGCGACACTTTTTAGGACACTTTTTCGGTAGGAAAACTTAGTAATTTGTAATCTTTTTTCTATAGCCCTTTTTTAACTGATTATTTTCATCAAATTAAATTTTGGTATAGGGTAAAAAAAAAATTCGGTCGACACCTTTTAGCGACACTTTTAGCGGGAAAAATTAAGTTAAATATATAATTTTTTTCTATAGCCTTTTTGCTTATTTTTTACACCAAATTTAGATTTGGTAATAGGGAAAATATGTCAAAAGATATCAAGTAGGCCGGTCTCCGATACCGCCCACCTATGCTTGATAGAAACAGACATTACCCTAAACACCACATCACCTTGCCTATTGAATCTTGGCAGCAAAGGATTCGTTGTGTTGTTTGGGAAAAAGATAATGGAACCGAGAACATATGAAGTCGATTTACTGAAGGTCCATTTTCAAAGGGAATGTTACAGAGAAACTATAGCTGACGGAGCTGAGGGTTGCCCTCATCTAGCCCAGAAGTGTTAGAGTTCTTTACAGATCTTACAACAGACGAAAAGGTAAGGTTATAAGATGACATTCGTGCTATAGAATATCTTACTTCATGGTATACAAAAAGACATCTACGCACATACATAAAATTCACTATTCGACGCAAAGACATTTGGTGCATATGTAAAGATGATTCTTCTAGAAGGCTCTGAGTTACAAAGGATGACGGAGAATTCAATTCTACGATGAATTTGAACACTTCTGCAAATCAAAGGATATAAACCATCATTGTATACTATGTCAAGGTTTACAAAGCTCATTAACGACATTGAGAAACATTAAAGATTGACCATTCCAATAATGCAGCTATAACTCTATGTTTGTATGAAACTACATGTTACCTGAATGGAGTATATTCTTACAGAAGTCAACTTAAACAGAGGTTTGAAAGAGTCTAACTTTGATCAGTTGTATGCCTACTAGAAGCAACATGAGGTACATGCAAATGAGAACAGAATGATGATGGAAAGGTTTCATTCACTACTAATGACCTTGGGTTTTTGTGGGGGTTTTTATTTTGTTTATGTGTGTGGGGGGGGGGTTTACCCCTTGGCACTAGTGTCTAATGCATCAAATCAGAAGTATCCAACACAATCATCTGAGTCTCCACAATCCTCAAATCAACCATCAATTGCTGATAACTTTCAACTAGACACAGGAAGCACGTCAACTGATAACTTGATCGAAAGCCTAACCAACACACTTGCCTCCTCAACCAATCATTCAAAGCACTATTTCCTCAAATGGAAACAAATCAAACTCAGAACTATCCTCAAACGCAAGGAACTATGCTACGGTCTAGCGGCAGAGTTGTGGTTCAAGTTTGGTCCGTAGAGCTTACAATGCGAAATAATTCAAGGAAGACCATTTCAGAGGAACTATGGAAGAGGAATTGTTGTAACTGGGACATGTGGATGTCAAAAAAGAGGTTAGGCAATGTTGGAAATAATAAACACGGAAAAAAAAGGCGGGGAACCCTAGGTCAAGCTAAATCCCATTAAGTGCTACAAATGTAATAGACTGGGACACATAGCACGATGGAAAGTCCTCGACCTAAGCGACTTTAGGATTAGACTACTTCAAGGACAAGATGCTACTTATGAAAGCCTAGGAGGAATGGTGCTCAGTACTGGTATGAAGAAAGTGTTGTTTCTTTGCAGGAGAACAGCGGTCACCAACTTTGATGATGATGTGGATGACCCAACCGAGAAAGATTTGGCACTCAATGTGGATCATATCTTTGAAGCTGATCAATGTGATGCATTCGACTCTGATGTTGATGAGGCTCCTAATATACAGACCATGTTCATGGTAAATCTTTCATCTGAAGATCCAATCTACGATGAAGCCGGGCCATCATATGACTCGAATACTCCGTTTGAGGTACAAGATCATGATACCTGTGTAGATCACTTGGATGAGTATCATGAAGTACACGAGATGCAAAATGATGTACAACATAACTACGTTGTTGACTCTGATGCTGAATATGCGAGTGATAGTAATATTATTCGGCATAATCAGTATATGGAGGACAACAAAGAACATGTTGTACAAAGTAATGTATCTTCTGTTTGAAATGATGCATTGATGTCGATTATAGATGATATGCATGAACAGGGTGTCCAAAGTATGTCAGCAAATAAGCAGGTTAAAGTAGTTAATGACACATTGACTTTTGAACTTGCGAGATATAAGGAACTGGTCGGGGTGTATGAAAAACGGACAAAGTTTGAATTAACTGAAAGAGAACAAAAGATTGATGAACAAATGAGAATAATTATCTCTGACCAAAATAGAAAGGAAACTTCTTTAAAATCGGAACTTCATTCTGCACAATTGCAACTTCGTTCTACTCTTAACCATCATAAGATAGTGAGGGAAGAAGCGATCATTTTGAAAAAGGATTTTAAACAAAAAGAAGACAAATTCCTTGAAGAGTTTTTAGACATTAAAAGGCTAAAAGAAAAGGTTGAAGATAGATTATACAAATAAGATCAGTCTTGTTCAAACGGTTCACATGATATGTAAACCAAAATCATTTTATGATGAAAAGAACAAGGTAGCAATAGGCTATAAAAATCCCTTATGTCTCACCCGTGCGAAGCAAGTTCAACCAGCCCTCTATAATGGTCATATATTAGTCATGTCCAATCATGCACGCCCCTTTGTACATGACTCAGAGGATACTCGTGAGATATCTGAGATAACTAGGAAAAGAATTGAATGGAGAGAAATGAAAAGCCCTCAATGTTGTGGAAAATAAGTTAGGATTGCCCCCCCCCCAATTACTCGAAGGAGAACCATCTGCACCTTCGCTCCACAAATTGAAATCGACCCCAGAACAGATATTTTGGTCCATAGATAATAATGACAGGAAAAAGGCTGAGACCTCAGTTCCAAAACCACTTTCAGCATTGACAGTGTATCCACCCAATACTCCTGTCAAGCTTGTCCCCAGAGTTCTTCCAACTAAAAGTCAAGTGAAGTAATCTATATGTACTCACACACTTTTTACAGAATTTGACAAAATGTAGAAAAAAAGAAAATCACCCCAACAGGTGTTACAGAAGGGAAGAGGTTTTGAGCAACAAAAAGAGTTACCCACACGAAGTTATGCCATTTTCAAAACCTTAAAGAACACTTTCAGAGTTCAACGGCCCTCTTTAAAGAAGTTAAAGTAAAGGAAGAGAATTTTTGATCAAATGAATGACGAAGTGACTAGAATACTGTGACAAGCAAAGAGCTGAAATTGAAAGAAAAACCCTCTCATTGTAAATGAGGAATCTTATTGCTAATTGTTTGTCGAAACAACTTATATGATGAGGAAAAATCACATGTCTATCTCTTAAACGAGATGGTCTAAAGATCAAAATGAGAAAAAGACATGTTTCAAAACTTGAAAGGGAATACCTAAATTTCCAATTGAAGTAACAACACCTACTAGAAAGTTTGGACAATAACGAAATCACAAACTCTCAGGATTTCCTGAATTTTAACTGATTTTATCAAGAATAACAACTAGAAAATCATATCAAGAACAAAGAACAAACGTGATTAGAGACTTGAAAGTTCTAGTCTCGAATGTGAATGACAGAAGCTGTGAGCCTTATAATGCTAACGATGTCACTGCTCTTATTGAACAAAATGAATGCGTTAGAGTAGAACTAGAAGAGGTGAAGCAGCATTACAAGGAATTGTTTGAGTCTATTCATAATCACGCTGCTCCACTAATGAAAAGACATTCTCCTGATAACACAGATTGAGGATCTAAAGGCTCAATTAGAAGGCAATTTGAAAGTTGCCGCTAGAAGTTCTGTCAAAACAAAAGTTCTTGCTCCTGGTATGTATGCCATAGATGTAGAACCAATCCCTCCTCGCCTTAAGAACAATAGGAATGCTCATTTAACCTATATCAACCATCTTAAGGAGAGTGTAGAAACAGTTAGGGAGATTGTAGAGGAAGCTAGAGTAGTTAAACCACTAGATAATGTACTTAACTATGCTTGTCAATACACTAAGCTTTCTCAGGAATTGGTAGAATATGTTATTGGCACTTGCCCAAAAGAATTCACCGAAAGAGATAGCAAGGCTCCTTCTATCCCTTTAACTAGGAAAAAGCAAGTTACTTTTACTGATACATGCAGAACTTCATCTAGTAACACACAGAAACACGAAGTGCACCAGAAAGTTCAACAGACTAATGTCCCTGTGATTCATTCTACAGGAGTAAACACTTCCACTCGTGCAAGCGGATCAAAGCCTAGAAGCAATACAAAGCAAAATAGGATCCTGCCAGCTAAGAGTGTGAATAACAAGAAAGTAGAAGACAATCCTAGAACAAATAAGTCTGTTTGGACAAAAGTGAATCGAGTTGATTCTAGCATTAGCTCTAAGCGTGTTGTAATTAATTCGAATTCTGAATCTGTGTGCAAAACTTGTAACAAATGTTTAAACTCTGCAAGTCATGAAATGTGTGTTGTTAATATCTTGAATTCTGTGAATGCTACCCCCACTGTTAAAATTGTCTTGAATAAAGGGAAGCAGATCTGGAAACCAAAAGGCAAACTGTCTGATAACAGTTTGAACAAGACCAAGCAGGTTTGGAAAGCAACGGGCAAACTATTTGCTAATGTTGGTTATCAATGGAGACCCACAGGAAAGAAATTTGCCTTAGGAGAACTGTGCCCTTTAACTAGGATTCCTGTGACATGTACTACTATTTTAGCTAACCAACAGGACCCCAACACAAATTGGGGATCCGAAATTCCAAACCCTCCAAATTCGACTGTTTTCAAGTGCAGGTGGTACAGATCATCCTTTGGTATCTGGACTCAGGTTGTTCAAAACATATGACGGGGAATCGTTCAAAGCTCAAGAACTTTGTGGAAAAGTTCATCGGAATCTACAACAAAAGTATTATAATTGGTAAAACTTCATTGAAAGGCTAATTGATTTTGCTTGCTTACAATTGATAACAACTATCCTATATATACTAAAGATGCTTGAACACAAGCAAGTTCAAGCCTGGTCTTCATTGTAAAAGACGTTTAAAACAAATCAGTTCAAACCTCGTTTCTCAAATGTCACAAAGGCGTCTGCTGGCATCTCTTCAAGGGGCCCTGTTCCTTAAAGAGGAAGAAAGGTTTCATTGTAAGCTTCAGTCGCGCTGTATCTTCAAAAGAAGAGAATTCTTTTTATTCTTGATCATTATCATCAAAAAGAATAAAAAAGGGGTTTCATATTTTGTCCATGCTCGTTCAGTCGTTATGTAGTTCAACGTAGATCTGCTGGTATTCTAATTCATAGATCAAAATGGCAATAATATGCATTTTTGTGAAGGGGGAGCATATAGTGAATCTAATGTGATCAAATACGGTTAATCTGAGTCTCTCAATGTGTATGGAAACGATCGAATGTGAAAGACGAGGTGAATAGAAAGAAAGAGTGAAAAAAAAAGAAGGATGAGCACGATCCTTAAATGCTCGGCAGTGATTACAGTTTGGAATATTTTTGAGTTTTAATGGGAAACCTTCTCTTAGTTCTACAGAAGTTGCAAATTGAATCCTATCTCCGCATTTAGTTGATATCTTTGTTAGGGCATTCACTACATCAGCAAATGTCCCTTCTATCTATATTCAGCTATTCTGGAATACTCTGACTCACGATGCAAAGACTAGGGTTTATAGCTTTCAAGTCGATGAGCACTGGCTTACTCTGAGTGCTGATCTTCTTCGGAAGGCCTTAAATGTCACTCCTGCAGACTCAGCTCACCCATTCGAGTCACCTCCAGCTGGTAAAATGGACATAACATTTACAAGGAGAAGAGTTCCTTCTAATGCGTGTGAAGATGAAGTTCAACCGGCTCTTGAACCTTCATATTGGTATGTATTAGTGTAACCAAGGTACTCAAAATGAGCTTGGAAGTTTCTCGGGCAATTGGTCAAGCAAATGTTGAACAGAGTGGTATCTCGTAAACCTTAGACTCCATAGACCACCAGAAAATCCCAGTAGTTGAAGTTAAAAGGTAAGGCAGTGCTACAGATGTACAGCTGGCAAAGTCACTTTGGGAATGCATAAGCCAAAGAAGAAACAACGTTACCATGGATTAATGCATATTCCAACGGTGGATTATAGCATTCTCAGGATGAAACTACTGGACCTTCTGAACACTTCCTGAGGATGCTACATCCAAACTATGATGGTTCGTGAAAACCTCTATCTCATGAGATAGCTGAATTCGTGGTGGTAATTCAGAAAAGTATAAGCAGTGAGAGCTAGATACTTGAAATTCTAAATGTTGGTGACGAACAAGGTTAGGATGCTTCCTAAAAACTGTCGGCTCTGACAGGATTATGATACCATTGAACTTGATGATTACCTGGTTGGTTCAAACTCTTAAAACAAAGTCATGTGAGCTCTTGGGACCAAACCTGAGAACAGGCAAGATGTATTCCTTGCTATAATTTCCCTAAGGTACATGAAAGCTTGAAGCATACTTACTAAGGACTATGTCCAACTGGCAGATCTACCTGAGCTCATCCAAAACCCTTTCATCAATTGAAGAATCTTGAGGATTCAATGAGTGGGAAGCAGATGAATAAGATAATTGAATGGCTTATGTTATATTTCTGTGCATAACCCGGGCTATATGTTAAGGAAAATTCACGTGTGCAGTGTATTTTTCTTCGCATGAAAAAGAAGTTCTTTTCGGATTCTTGAGCTACTATAACAAACATTCAAAGTTGTGAGAGCTCATGTCAATGGTTTGCAATTACTTCAGATTGAACCGGGGTGGTTCTTATGAAGGGAAAGATTGTCATCTTACAGACAGTGTTTCCTAACAACGGCGTAATTAATTTTTGCCTCGGGAATGGAATTACTTTATATCCATGCAACTTGGGATTTAATGTACGTTTCAGTGCATTTTCTTATTCGGAAATGAGAAAGGTCTTCCTGGTTTATATCCAAATATTTTTCTTAATTGATTCTTCAAAATTTTTTTGTGTTTAACACGGTGTAAATGTATTGTTTGAAAATCATTCCGGACAATTTGAACACTTCATCAATGACTACAGCTCTTTCAATAGAAAACGGGTCATCGATTGAGGGGAGAGTGTTGTTCAAATTTAATGTCTGATGCCGATTGGAAAGTGTAACCGGGTCTTGGAGAGACAAAAGAAGCTAAGGAACCAAATCTTCAAAGCTCTCACTAAATCAGCTGATGTTCCTTCTAGAGTTACAGAGACAACTGATACAACATCAACACTTCATCTACACGATCTCCCCTTAAAAACTACAGTCATCGAGATATTTGGTTAGAAGATAAAGATCTGGATGAAACTTTAGAAATCTCGGTTGCTTCATTAGTGGAGACTGGCTCAGAAGCTATTGGATACGGTCTAATCAAGAGAAGGTGATGTTTGTATCATTAGCTTTAAGGTTAATCATCATCGGATAATGAAACATACATTCTCGTTACATTAGATGTACTGTGTCAGTCTATGAATTTTTCATGAGTTTTTATTAACTTAAAAAAACCTGGGTTTTTGGTTTAACGAAAAAAATCTTTCAAAATTATCATATCTGACACTAACACATACCCTCAACGATTGATGGGCGGAGCGATTATATATGTTCCAAACACGGCTTGTGAATAATAGGCACACTTTTCTCCCAATTTTATAACATATTTAAATCAAGTGATATCCAAAATGTCAAAGGGTTTGAAATTTTTGATAAGGGGAGAAAATGTGATTAAAATATGTAATGTGATCATATTACTTAAGTGTATTCTCCACCATCATGTGCTAAACAGTGTTGAATACCGATACACATGCAAATTGTCCTCTGGTATTTGGACTCCGGCTGCTCCATGCGTATGACCGGAGATCGCTCTCAGCTCACCAATTTCGTCAACAAATCTTTGGGTACAGTCAAATTCGGAAATGATCATGTGGCAAAGATTTTAGGATATGGTGATTATCATATTGGGAATGTTACGATATCAAGGGTTTACTATATGGAAGGACTTGGACACAACTTATTCTCCGTTAGGCAGTTTTATGATTCAAACCTTGAGGTTGCTTTTCGTCAACACACCTGCTTCATTCATAATTTAGAAGGTGTTGATTTATTGACTGGATCTCGAGGCAACAATCTGTATACTCTATCACTTGGAGACATGATGGCGTCCTCTCCTATATGTCTCTTGTCAAAGGCCTCAAAGACTAAGTCCTGACTATGGCACCGACGTTTATCTCATCTAAACTTTGGTGCAATCAACCATTTAGCTAGACATGGTCTTGTTTGAGGTCTCCCTAAGCTTAAATTTGAAAAGGACCATCTGTGTTCTGGATGCGCAATGGGTAAGAGCAAGAAGAAACCCTATAAACCTAAATCTGAATACACCAATCAAGAAAAACTCTATCTGTTACACATGGATCTTTGTGGACCAATGCCGGTTGCAAGTGTTAATGGAAAAAAGTACATCCTCGTCATTGTCGATGATTACTCACGATTCACATAGGTTAAGTTCTTAAGGTCAAAAGATGAAGCTCCAGATTTCATAATCAAGTTTCTTAAGATGATCCAACTACGGCTGAAAGTACCTGTTCGACGCATCAGAACAGATAATGGAACTGGATTTGTTAATCAAATGTTGCGTGAATATTATGAGAAGGTTGGTATCTCTCACGAAATATCTGTAGCTCGCTCTCCACAGCAAAATGGTGTCGTTGAAAGACAGAATCGAACACTAATTGAAGCTGCTCGCACAATGTTGATTTATGCAAAAGCTCTGTTATTTATATGGGCTGAAGCAATGGCTACCGCATGTTACACACAAAATCGTTCCATCATACGCCTTCGTCATAGCAAAACATCATATGAGCTTTTACATGTCAAACTTCCCGACTTATCTTTCTTCCATGTATTTGGTACACTCTGCTATCCAACGAATGATAGTGAGAATTTGGGCAAGTTACAACCAAAGGCTGATATTGGTATTTTCATTGGTTATGCACCCACAAAGAAAGCATTTCAAATTTACAACCGACGTACCAGACGAATCATTGAGACATATCATGTAGATTTTGATGAGCTGACTGCGATGGCTTCTGAACATAGCAGTTCAGGACCCGCACTTCATGAAATGACTCCTGCAACAATCAGTTCAGGACTCGTGCCAAACCCTCCTCCTTCAACACCGTTTGTACCACCTTCGAGAACTGACTGGGATATGTTGTTTCAACCGTTGTTCGATGAATTACTCAATCCCCCACCTAGTGTTGATCACCCAGCCCCTGAAGTCGTTGCTCCAATTGATGAAGTAGCAGCTCCAGTACCCGCTGTATCAACCGGTTCACCTTCCTCAACTACAGTTGACCAAGATGCACCATCACCAAGTAACTCTCAAACAACACCCGATACCCAACCTCCCGTCATTCCTAACGATGTTGAAGAAGACAATCATGATATTGAAGTTGCACATATGGGTAATGATCCGTACTTTGGTATTCCAATTCCAGAAGTTCCTTCTGATCAATCTTCATCGTCGGATTCTATTCATACAAATGTGCCTCCCGATCACCAAATTTCTAAACACAATAACAAATGGACTAAGGATCATCCACTTGAAAATATAATCGGTGAACTCGCTAGACCAGTTTCCACAAGGCTGCAATTACATGAGCAAGCTCTTTTTTGTTACTACGATGCTTTCCTCACTGCTGTTAAACATAGACGTAATAAAGGATGCCTTTGGACTCAAGCTTGCTAATCAAGCAAGCAAGAAGAAATCAATGAGTCGAATGTCTTTAAAGTATTGGGAGGCTTGTACCTCGACCAGATAAAGTAATAGTATTACTTTGAAGTGGATAGACAAAGGAAACTAAGACGAATCGGAGAGAGACTAAATGAACAAAGCTCGATTAGTGGCTCGTGTTACCGTCAAGGGGATGGAATCGATTTAGAAGATTCCTTTTGCTTCCGTTGCAGATTAGAGGCTATAAGGATTTTTCTCGCGTTTGCTGCTCATATGAACATGGTTGTCTACCAAATGGATGTAAAGACTGCATTCTGATTAATCTACGGAAGAATTTAGTTAGCCGTCCAGGATGGGTTTGTGGATAAAGATAAACCAAATCACGTGTACAAGCTTAAGAAAGCTCTTTATGGGTTGAAACAAGCTCCACGCGCGTGGTATGACATGTTGTCTTCGTTCCTGATATCCCAAGACTTCTCCAAAGGTTCAGTGGATCCCACATTGTTCATACGCAGAGACGGCAAGGAACTACTTCTGGTACAAATATATGTCGATGATATCATCTTTGCTGCATCTACACCTGAACTTTGTGACCTATTTCTAACATCATGGTGTTCAAAACTTAAGATGTCAATGTTGTGCAAAATCTCATTGTTCACAGAACTACAGATTTAGCCAAAGTCCCAGAGCATCTTTATAACAAGACCAAAATATGCCCTTGAATCCTTAAAGAAATACGGTTTTGACTCTTGTGACCTAGTGGATACTCCCATGGTGGAGAAATCCAAACTGGATGAGGATAAAGAAGGGAAAGCCGTTGATCCGTCACACTATCGTGGTATGATAGGCACCCTCCTTTATCTCACAGCCAGTAGACCTGACCTATAATTTGCTATATGCATGTGTGCCCGGTATCCCACCCCATGCTCCCCTACCAAAAAGCACTTAAATGCAGTAAAAAGGATCTTTCGATATCTAAAAGGAACCGTTAATCGGGGACTATGGTATCCGAAGGATTCTTTGATTGCTCTAACAGCATTTGCAGATGTGGATCATGCTGGTTGTCAAGATACACGCCGTAGCACATCTGGTAGTATGCAATTTTTGGGAGATAGACTTATCAGTTGGTCATCAAAAAGGCAGAAAAGCGCTGCGATATCCAGTACGAAAGCTGAATATATTGCTTTGTCCGGCTGTTGTGCTCAAATCCTTTGGATGAGATCACAGCTTACCGACTATGGCTTTGGTTTCAACAAAAGCCAATGTACTGGACAAACAAAAGCGTATGCCTGAGCTGCAATCAACGTTCAACATCTAGATCGAACATAAAGACGATCAGATTTTCACTTATTATCAAGGAGCATGTTGATGAATGGTATCGAACTTTTACTTTATCAATAAGGAGTATCAACTGCGGACATCTTGCACCTAAAGCCTCTTGCCGAGAAAGAATTTGAATTTCTATCAACAAGTCTGGGAATGCGGAGTTTTACGCCGGAGACTCTGAAACAATTGCAGATGAAGTTGATGAATAGTGGTGGTACCTATTCACATATCTTGTATCATATGTATATACATAAAAACCATAAAAACAAAAAGATTTTTCATTTTTAGAAAACTTTATCAAAACAAATACAAAAACAAAAATCAATAAAACCAAAGACAAAATAAAAAAATGAAAAAATATCAAAAGAGGTAAAAAAGGCATGTCTTCTGAAATCGATAACATTTATGGTCTTAGAAAATCCATTAATAATGATACGAGACTGTAAATGAAGTTCGAGCAGAAGTTACAAATGTTTTCAAAACATGCCAAATGGCTTGCTATTATTTCAGATAGTAACCCGGACATCATTTTAAAGGCAAGTATTCCGTCAAAAAGGAAACTTGACCTCTCAACGGGAATTTATTCTCGGGCATGGTCTACTTTATGAACATGCAAAGGCCTTGTAGATTACGTCATCACACCGTGCTTCCTAATATAACCATAAGGTACGGTCAGTGCTTACGTGTTAAAATAAGAGAAATCTTATTTTTATTGGTAAAAAGTTGTCTTCATAATGAATCAGTGTTTTCAGTAATCACAAAAAGATTTTCAAAGACAATTCGACCACTCAAACAATGACAACAACTCTTTAAATAGAAAACGGGTCATTATTTGAGGGGGAGAAAGCGTCATCAAACAATCTTTTAAAATGGTCTTTCAAAATAAGTCACGGAATAAACGGATAAAGCTTTTGATAATGACGGATAACAATTTCAAGGGGAGTTAATTTATATTAACTTCAAGAGCTTTAGATGTCATTTGTTTAAATCTTTATGGACTTATTTGCAATTTAAGACTTAGTGAATTCAAGCCTTAAACTACATCTGATCAATATTTCCAACACCTCATAGTTTGTAAAAGACTTAGGAATGCTTGGAAATACTTTCATAGCTTTAAAAGCCTTGAAGTTGATTCTCACGGGATAGATCTAAGCTTATATATTCTTAAAACCCAATCTCGAGTATGTGTGCGTACAAAGTTTTGCTGATTTCGAGGTGTCAAAACCAGCAAGGAGGAAGGAGTAGATGTATACTCGATAGTGTCCTTAGCCTTCTTTTGAGGTTAGCTTCTTTTGTCTTTTGAGGTTAGCTTCTTTTAATTTTAGACCTTTTTGAATCTTTCGGGTGCACTAATTCAATCTCATGATGCAAGAGACATCAAGTCATTAGTCAGTATGCATCATTTGAGTCCCCGAGGGGAAGTATTGGGAATATAATTATTTAAAACGTGAAAAGAGTTTTGTCTATATTCTGCAGAAAGAAATGAGTACATTTAGGACTTAGTTGACTTAGGTGTTTTCATTTCGACTACTTAGAGGGAATAATTGTGACATCCATGACTTAGTTGACTTTGGTGTTATAATTTATATCATCAATATCATGTAAGGAGAAATGCGGACATCCGATACTTAATTGGTGTTACAGTTTCGAATCAATTGTGTACTTCGGATATATGGGCTTTTTACATTAAGACTTCTTGATGCGGCTTGCAAGAAAGTTTTG
>BQNB010073519.1:8082-32089 GCA_026074375.1 Tanacetum coccineum
CTCTCTCAAGTGTTTCTCTCTCTAGAAACTAGCCAAATCCAAGAATCGACCTCGTGTTATGATATAGGATATACCACAGGCCACACAAACATAAAATTCATGTGGCCATTGGATAATCAATAGTCACACAAAATATACATTTCTTCACTTTAAACAGCATATGGTCACACTTATTAACACATTTGGTCACTTTATGCTTAATTGTATGTGACTAAATACACAAAAAAACATGCTTTGTGTGACTAAATATTACAAAAGGCCACACAAACATAAAATTCATGTGGCCATTAGATGATCAATAGTCACACAAAATACACATTTCTTCACTTTAAACACCATATGGTCACACTTATTAACACTTTTGGCTACTTTATGCTTAATTATATGTGACTAAATACCCAAAACAAACATGCTTTGTGTGACTAAATATTACAAAAGGCCACACTAACATAAAATTCATGTGACCATTGGATGATCAATAGTCACACAAAATACACATTTCTTCAATTTAAACACCATATGGTCACACTTATTAACACTTTTGGCCACTTTATGCTTAATTGTATGTGACTAAACACCCAAAAGAAACATGACTTGTGTGGCTAAATATTACAAAAGGTCACACAAACATCAAATTCATGTGGCCATTTGATGATCAATAGTTACACAAAATAGACATTTCGTCACTTTAAACAGCATATGGTCACACTTATTAACACTTTTGGTCACTTTATGCTTAGTTGTATGTGACTAATTACCCAAAACAAACATGCTTTGTGTGACTAAATATTACAAAAGGCCACACAAACATAAAATTCATGTGGCCATTGGATGATCAATAGTCACACAAAATACACATTTCTTCACTTTAAACACCATATGGTCACACTTATTAACACTTTTGGCCACTTTATGCTTAATTGTATGTGACTAAACACCCAAAAGAAACATGCTTTGTGAGACTAAATATTACAAATGGCCACACAAACATAAAAAGAAATACATGTGGCCATTGGATGAACAATATTCACACAAAATACACATTTCTTCACTTTAAACACCATATGGTCCACAAATATTAAAAACCCACTTTTTTTTTTTAATTTTGGCCACTTTATAATTTATATTGTATTGACTAAATCAAACAAAAAAACATGCTTTGTTGGTTGTACATTGTTTACGGTCACTAAATTGTACCTATTTAGTCACACAAAAAAAGTGGATACGGACACTAAAGCTTTCTTATGTGTGACTAACTCGAATGCGTGACCTTAGGTGACCTACGGCCGCGTGACCTTTTGTCACACACGAAAATTTTCATGTGTGTGACTATATGTATATAGTCACACATTTTTGGTGTGACCAATACCACTTTTTGTACTAGTGTCTGCTTCTTTTGTGTTGCTATTGCTGTTAGTGCTGTTGGAGGACACAAAAGCCACATTTTTTGAATTTTGACTTGTACTTGATGATCCTGAGATTTCAAGTTCATATATCTTCAAGTTGTTGTATAAGTCATCCAAACTGATGGTCTCTATTTCCTGTTTGTTCCTCCAAATCAAAGCATGAGTCTTCCATTCAGATGGAAGACTTCTCAACAGTTTTAAGTTCATGTCCTCTTGTGTAATAACTTCTCCTTGAATCTCCAACTAAGTGATAAGTTTTTGCAACCTATCAAAATTTTGATCCATTGTCTCTGAACTTGATCCTACAAAGTTCTCATATTATTGCTTGAGTAGAGTTCTCTGAACTTTCTTAGATTCCTTGTTTCCTCCATACCTCTTCTTAATGGCTTCCATGAGCAATTTTGCATCTTTATATGAATGGAACTTCAGTTGATCCTTATTTGGGAGTGCCATCAACAGAGCTCCTCTAGCTTTTATCTCATTCCTCTTGTCCTGCTTTTCTTCTGCAGTAGTAGGTTCATATTCCTGCTTAGTTTCTCCAACAGTTCTTTTTAGCACTTTGTTACCATTTTTAATTACTTCCCAGATGGAGTAATCAGTCATGAGAAAGTATTGTTCTATCCTCATCAACCAGAGATCATAATCCCCTATGTTGAGGATAGGGAGTTTTGCAGTCAGATTTGTAGAAGTAGTTCCTGCCTCCATCTTATCACTAAGAATTAGATCTAGTATGTGTTGTTGATTTCTTTTTATTCAAAGCTTCACAACAAGCTCTGATACTACTTGTTGATCCCAATGAATAGATCTTTAACTCCTTAGCTTGATGTAAGGTTTAGTATCCTTGGATAAATCCAAAGGTACTAAGAATGAAACTTTGAGAGTATGATATAAACTATGCGGAATCTAGTTTATACCACTAAGAAGAATAACAGTAATGAATGTTTAACACACAGAACTATAACCAAAACAATAAGCTCTAATATATTAATACGAACACTCTTTGATAGTGTTAGGGTTTACAACCTTGAAGCTATGACAATGACTCATTTTTGATACATTGAATTCTATACCCTAGGACCTCCTTTTATACACCAAGGAGTCCTACAAGGCTTACAATACTTTCCTAAGATATCATGATCTTTTCTAAAAGCAAACGTAATCTCTTAAACAAAATACATTAAATATATCTTTTACAAAAATACCATCAATACTTATCTCATATTTATTCTTTTCACCAAACAATCCTTATCTCTTTACTCATCTTTATCCTTCTGACAATAGTAACTCTTTTAGCAGTTGTAATCCAGCAGCATTAACTTTTTGTACCACAAAACTAATGAACATTAAGCAGTATAACATATTACTACAGTCACTAAATATATACTAACAGTAGTAACTGTGTACTAGCAGTCTTAAACTTTACTACTAGGCAGCACTAACACTAGCATAATATTTCAGTCTTTAACTCTGAGCAGCTTGAACTTCTACTATCAGCGATATTCTAATACAAACATACTTAATTATACCAAATAGTAGTAACTTTATACTACCAGTACTAACTACTTAGCATAATTTTCATTAGTATCACCAACAGTACTAAGTTATGCTTGACAGCACTAATATATACCTGAGCAGTAGTAACTTTAAGAATCATCTTGAAGTCTTTAAGTCCTAACAAATCTCTTTTCTATAACTTCTAACAACTACTTAGCATCCTTTATAGAATTAAACTTTAACTGATGTTCATTGGGAATGCCCATCATTAAAGTACTTCTAGCTTTCACCTCCAATCTTCTTTGAGCCTTGCCTTCAGCAAATGTAATAGGCATCACTGTTATAACACCTTCCACAACTTGTATTTTTGGCAAGGTTACACCATTCTCTATGACCTCCCATAGTGCATAGTCTATCATCTGGATGTATTGCTCAATCCTCATCCTCCAGATCTCATACTCACTAGGTTTGAGCATGGTAACTTTGGATGTAGCCACCATGTGTGTAGAATCTTGATCCATATCTTTTAGCAAAAAGATCTTGTGTATAAAAACATATTCTTCTTATTTAAAGCTTCTCAACAAGCTCTTATACTACTTGTTGATCCTACTTTAATAGATCGAATTCCTTATGCTTGTTTAAGGTTTAGTTATATTAGATAAATCTAACACAACTATAGTAGAAACTTTGTTTGAATGTATTAAAGATTATGCGAAATCTAATCTTTAATAATAAGAATAATTATTAATGAAACAGTAACACAATGATAAACACACAATATAACAAATAAGCTCCAATATTATTAATGATAATAATACGAATACTCTACCAGTATTAGGGTTACAAATACCTTGAAGCTATGAGATACATACACAAAACTCTATGCCCTAGGACCTCTTTTTAAACACCAAGGAGTCCTACTCGGCTTACAATACTTTCCTAAGTATATAAAATATTTTAAATAAATAACTTATACATATCTTTTACGAAAATATCTCATACAAATCACATAAGCAGTACTAACTAACTTAGCAGTACTAACTTCTTCACTAGCAGCATTAACTCCTCAGCAGTAGTAACTTTATACTAGCAGTAGTAACTTTTGTACTAGCAGCATTAACTACTTAGCATATTTTCCAATCTTTATCTCTGAGCAATCTTAACTTCCACTAGCAGTAGTAACTTCCTCTAGCAGTAGTAACTTCCTCTAGCAGTAGTAACTTTGTGCAAACAGTTGTAACTTCACCAGCAGTCTTAAACACTTAGAATAATTTTCATTGAAATTGTCTAGCAGCACTAACTTTAATTGAGAAGCATTAACATCAATAAGAGCAGCAGTAATTCCAAACAACATTAAGAAGCTTTTAATCCCAACAAAATGTTTACCCAAATACCACAAAATATGAGTGTGTCGGTGATGTTGTAGACTTTAGAACTTGGCTTGGTATATTTATTCGAGACCACAGTGATGAGTACTATAGATTTAGATGGAGTAACTTGTTTAAATTGGTAAATTTTAGGATTACACCCAAAAATCCTATTCATGTTGTTTATTAACTAACTACACTGGTTAGTTAAACCCCGTATAAACCCTTTGTTTACTCACATTATAAGAGTAAGATACCCCTAGAAAAACCCGTATAGCCAATCCTTTAGGAATTACACCAATATTTGTTTCGTTAAACCTTTACACCTTAACCTACCCTGTTAGATTAAGTTTATTTACAGTTGCTAGTTGCTTAAAGTGTAAAGTATGTATTTCTCGAGTCTTGTGTCATTTTCTATCTTTGGTACGGTTGGAAAAAAATTTGCACATTGCAAATGGGAATGTATAAAGTAGTCAAAACTCTTGTATTTTTACTACCATCACAATTAATGGTATGTCCGAAGACGAAGAATTATCGAAGGAATTATCCGGAGTTATTATGATCGTGAAGATGGAGAAATTACACCAAGTTTCGTAGTTAGTAAATGAAAAATAAATAAATAAATAAATAAAAATCGAAAAAATTAGCAAAATCGCAACAAAAAAAAGAGAGAAGAAAAGTTTAAAGATGATCGTTTTGCAAAAGCTTATACCGAAGGAATCATTTGAAGGATGGATTATTCGTTGATACGTCTTATAAGTCAACAATGTAAAGTATTGTATAAAGTGGTAGATATCGCCACTTGCCTTGTAAAGTATGTAAAGTTTGGGATGTAAGGGAAGTTTACCGTTACAAAAATGCCAACTTACGTTGTTGTTTTTTATCTATGATCAAGACGTCTGTAAATAGTTGTGTCTTAATCATGGTAACGGTCGGGAAAAAGTGTCTAGCAACTTGTATCTTAGACTTAATCTATTTGTTTCATAAATTTTATTTAACAACAATTTATTTTCCTTTCCTAATCATTAACCTTGGGTTTTACTCGAACGAGGATGTGTACGAGCATGTATGTCTATTCCGTCGTTACGGCCACGTATTCATGTCTCAGCTGCCTTGTTGGTTTATTACTATTGGTGAAAGTTAGAAGATCCCTACGCTATATCATTCTTCATCCTAACCCTTAAGCGTATCTTAATCACAAACTTTTAGTTCATAGAAAATCACCACGATGCTAGAGCAGGAATCCGAACCTTAACCATGTGCCCAACCTGGAGTGATAGTGCTACACACTCCCAATACTAAATACAATATGTCCCCGTATGCCCTCGCAAGGAACACACGCCAGACAGGTCGTTAGGCCAAAATAGATCTATTGTTATTGCATCAGCGTTCACCGGTTAGCGGTGATTGACGGTTCATGAAGGAAGGGCCACAACAATACACTCATAGCACGTTCACTATAATATAATCACCAGTGTTCGATTTTCTAAAACAAGCATGTATCTCCCTCGCGGGTTTTCAAAACATAAAAAGAGTTAAATGCGAGGCTATGAACTCACCTTGCTCGTAAGCAATAATCGGATAATCTAATAACCAGGTGGCTTCAATGAACATTTGTCGCATCTCGCAGAGAGTCTTGCCAATTAATCCTAATGGTAATGCTCCATTCATTTAGAGAGGTATAAGTTTTGGGGTTTTTCCGATGGATAGTTACATCGACACGACTCAAAAATAAAAGATCTCCAGTTTAAAATTATAACGCCTTTCGGTCGTTGGGCAATTAAAATAAAAAAATGACAAAACATGTATGTGATGTATATTCCATATCTTCATTAATATGAAAACGGGCGTAGAGCGTATAATTTAATGACGAGAATTATATAACCAAAGGCAAATATTCAAAAGTGCATTTATTTTTAAGGTATGCATTCTTTTCAAGCTTATTATTATATTACATAAGAAAAGCGAAGTTTAATTTAACATATTATACGAAACGCATTGAAAATTACTAAAGAATTCATTAAAGGATTTATTTAATAAACGTGACATACGTTAAGAATAAGTTAGGACAATTAATGTCTTTAAAATTTTTATAAAAGATTATATTAATACTTTTGTCCGGTGATTATAAAAAATACTATATTATATGTTAATGTTTTCATTTTATTGACGATTTTAGTTATAAATAGTTATAGCGTTTGTAAATGTATAGTTTTCGATTATTCACCGGGTTATTGTTATTTATACATTTCGTAAAATCTATGAAGACTATATACTTTTCTTGTATAGGATTTTTTAGATAATAGGATATTAAGAGAGAAAAAAATTAATAATATATAGATTTTTAGAAATTTCGGCTGACCTTGCCATTTATACAAACGTACCATGTTTATTAAAAAAAAAATACATAATTTCCCACTTTTATCAATCAACACCACAATATTGTTCTTGTCTCAAAATTTGTAACTATCTAAGTTTACAATAATAATAATTCCAAGTAAAACCAAACGCACCCTTATTTAGGGGCTACTGTCCCAAACACCCTTAATAAGTCATAAACTCAGATCCAAACACCCCCATATGGGTTGTTATCTACATATCCAAACGCCCTTAATGGCACATTTACATGCAAATCCAAACGCCTTTTTAATCACAATCTCACATCGGAGAAAATCAATAAATGACGGAAATAAATTACAAGGAATAAATTAACAAAAAGGGGGGGAATCACCACCACAAGCCCGACACCACTATGGTGCGGCTGTGGTGGCCACAGCAGGCTCGGCCGCCGCCACAGCGGTGGCGTCAAGCGGCTGAGCACCGCGAGACACCCCGAGGGGTTACGCCGCCACAGCCCGACACCACATGGTGCGGCTGTGGTGGCTGCACCGTCGTCCGACCGCCACCACGATGGTGGTTTGGCGGCGGACAGCCCCTACACTACATAAACCATGACCAAATCAACCACTAAATTAAATAACCCATTTTACAATCGATGTAACCACCATGCACGGAAAACGAGGTAATAGATCGGGGGTTTTCGGGAGGATTTAGGGGTGTTTCGTTGGAGTCAACCGCGGCTGCAGCCAACCCGCCGCCACCCACGGCCCACCACAGCGGCGGCAACGGCTGGAAATGGTGGCGTCGTGGTGGCATGCATGGAGATGGTGGTGTTGGTGAAATGGTGGTGGTGATGTTGACGTGGTAATGATGGGGGTTGCGGTGAGATGCGGCGGCTGTTGGCCGGAAAATGGCGCCGGCGGTGTGGTAGATCGGGTGAAGATGGTGGAGAGGATGGTGTGAAAATACTCGCCGGAAAAGATGGAGGCTCGCCGGAAACATCCGCCGGAAAACTTTTCCGGCGGCGGCGCCGGGCAGTGGCGGCTGCCGGAAATGGGAGAGAGAGGGGAGAGGGTTTTTGAGTTGTGTGTGTATAATTTTTGTTATAAATGAAAAAAAATGATAAAATTTTGTATATATATTAAAGGTTTAAAAATAAATAGAAAGAATATAATAGTTGAAGGTTAAAATGAAAATATACTAGAGGGACCAAAAGTGAAACTTTGGGTAATTTTTGTTAAATAACGGTTCGGGTCCAGTTTGGGCGAGTTAACGGATGATTTAAAAGACGAAACTTGCGCCATTGTTTTCTAAATAATTTCTCCATCGAAAATGAGTATTCACTCGACCATATTTCATAATTATTTTGTAACGTTCATTTTAAAATTGTTTATTATATCTTGAGTAATAGTTTTAGACTTTGTTCGAAAAAAAAAATAAATAAATAAATCTTAATTTAAATGTTCGCGTTTTCAACCAACGCTTTTAAATAAAATGTAAGATAATTTATTAAATATTTTTATTAAATAAATTTCGATAAATAAATAAAAATTTCATTAGTCTCGTGTCGGTACGCGTTGTTGTCTCTTTCGAGCCAACTAAGTTTGAAATAAATAAATAAAAAATTATGAGAATTATGTACCAATAATTATGATTTATTATTAAAATAAATTTTGAAAAAAAATTATCGGTTACGCGAATTTTTTTTTTTTTTTTTTTTTTTTTTTTTTTTAACGATAAGAGGTCAAACGGTCAAAAGTCAAGTCAAACTCGAAAAGAAAAAGGGTAGCATAGTTATTTAAAGTTTCAAAAATTGACGGTTGTCACAGTTAAAGTAAAATCAACAAGGTTTTCACGACACATAAGTTTGATAGATAATTTAAATCACCCACGCATACAACAAATTCAAAAGAAAGTATAACACAAGTTCCTATAGGAAGTAGAGTCTAAGAAAGTTCCTATTTAGGTTTCACTAGGTAATACGGGAAGGTCTCTCCCTGAACATTAACATTATTTTCCATGACCCTAGAGTCTCCACAAGTTTTTCCTTTTCATTGCTTGTTCACTTGGTTCTGGTTCTTCTTTTATGGACAACCATTCTTGTAATGTCTTAGCCTTCCACACTCATAACAGGTAACTTAAGCTTTCTGGTTTACCACTGAGGGCCTCTGTTTCGCTCTCAGGACTGGGGTCTTACAATCTCTAGTTTGATGACCAACCCGCTTGCAATTTCTATATTTTGCCGCACGCAGGCCAGTGTGGTGAAACTTGCACTTGTTACACAATGGTAGATTTCCAGCGTAGGCTTTCTTGTTGCTTGGCTCGGTAGTGTGTGCTCTAATCACTTTATGTCCTTTGTTTTGGCTAGAACTTCCACTGTGGTCACCTTCCCACTTCCTCTTGTTGCTAGCATTCTCTGCTACTTTATCTTTCTGTCATTCGACCTGGTTCATTAAGTCGCGAGCCACGAGGGTCTTTGCCTCATAGATAGCAATAGTCTTGATAGCATTAGCCACTCGTTAGGCTATAATATGCTAGATTTTCGCAAAACTCGTCCCTTGATTCGTAGTTGACATTGTTTCCTTAAGATCACAAGGAAAAATAATATATAATGAGATTTCATCCAAGGTAAAATCACCGATACAGAATGATCACAACGTATATGTAATGTGAGACCATGAAACGCAGAGGTATAAGATAAAAACAACCATGGCGTAAATAAATAAACGTCATAAAATAACATAATCATAACCAACAACGTAGGTTAATACTTAATACATCATTTTACATGAATAAAAGAGTACAAGTTTTTCATTAACGCCTCCATTCGAGTACTACTCAAGTTTAGTAGGATAGAGTCTAAAAGATGTTACAATTGATGCTAATATATCTGTCTATGGACCAAGGTGCCTCTCAAGATCCCAGAAGCTAGCCTCTATATCCTGCGCTCGACTCCGTAGCTCAGCCATCTTAAATTTGTCAGTCACCCAAAACTCCTATAACTCTATGACCTCCTGCTCAACATACTCTGCTCGAAGTTGTGATCGTGTGATCCTGCCTCTCGCAATCCTGAGTGATTCTCGAGTAACCACATCATGCTGCTCTAATAATCCAACTCTAGCATGAAGAGTCATCGTCTCCTGCATGGCAGATGTCAAACTAGCATGCAGGGTCTTTATGTCATCCCCAATTGACTCAATATGCTCTGGTGGTGGTGGTACTATTGTTGGTGGTGGTGATGGTAATACTGATGATTGTTTGATGGTGAGGGCGATCTAGATCTCTTACAAGGTGAGGATGGTAAAAGTGATGGTGGTGGTGAAGATGATGATGTCAAGAGTGATGGTGGTGATGATAATGATGGTATCTTTGATGGAAGTAGTTGATGACATGTAGATGGTGATGCAACCCTCCATCGATCCATGGCTGCTCTATAGCCTAGTGGCATCGAGGTCTCTTTTCCTGGTCGACGGGAAAAGGCAGGGCTAGTAGGTAGGGGTCAGGTAGGTGGTGGATGAACAACTGATGTCGAAGCAGTCTGGGTGTGGAGTGACTTAGCAGTCTCACTTAGATCCTCGTTTGATGAGTCATTACTAGAATCCAGTGGGTAGCCATACAAAGCTGGTGTGTGATCTGGTGATGATGGTGCAGATCTAACAAGTAAGTTAGTAATATCATCATCAGAATCAGATATGATGACAAAAGAAGTAAATACTTCGGCACGTGGTGTAGTGGCAGGAAAAGGTATGAGACGAGGTGTGGTCATAGTGTTGTGACAATCCAGGGTTTTATATAAGTATAGTATATAAGACAAGTGTAGAAATATACACGAGATATAGTAAGCACGTTGATGTGTCGTTGTGTGGTGTATATTTTTATGATTCAAGTTTTAAATTTATATTTTGCCGACTTAACCAAAAACAAGACTTTAACAGGTAGTGTACTCGGTCGGTGGTAAGTAGGGTGTCGAACACTTTAAGCGAGGTTAAATCTCTCAATTTATTAATATTTTGGTTTACTAATCTAAGTTAATTCTAATCTAAGTCAAACCTATGCTAATCTTATGTTAGTTCTAATCCTAATTCTAACAGGTAGAAGAGGGGTTTCAGCGTGAGAGATTGGCACAGGTTTGGTGGTGACTACAATCAATTCAAGACACTTTAACCCACACAAGAAAATTAATAGAAGATAAAAGAGCGGTCAAGCCTTATGAAAGAAAACTGTATTAGCCATCATTAATCAAATTAGAAGTTGATTCGTTGATTTGTTTATTCAGTGCAATGATTACTTATGAAAGAAGACTTAGGCAGGACTTCATCCTAATACCTACACACATTAATTCGATCACAATTAAAGCATCCACATAAAGCATCCTTATTTGCTTATTATAATCTATCTTAGGGATTAAAGCAATAGTGATCTTGTTAAACCCTAACTCATAGAGACTTTACCCACTTACTGTTTAACGGTGATTTATACACTAGTAGTCCACTTGTCCAACTATCCAATGGAATCAGAACGTTATATGTTGAATTATCTAGGTTCACCTGCTAGTCAACTTGTTTACTAAACCAAAGGGAACATCCGATATCTAGTTAAGCTAGAAGCGTATCCTATCATGGATTTAGCAGGACAATATTTGTGATCTTATGATTCTAGATGTATAAATTACTATATGGAGAGCTATCCCAGCATCTAGATTACTTGGTCCGTATCACTAGATCCAGTTGAATGATAGGTCGCATACAAAAGCATGTAAACAAGTATAAATTGATAAACATAAACAAGCATTCAACGATAAATCAAGAAATCAAGATAAACAATACCAAACATTCAGATCTTCATAATAATGGCTAATACCCGAAGGTATTAGCCTTCAAACATCATAATTAATACAAGAGTAATGGCTTAGCCAAGGTAAACTAACCGAGTTAATGAATGATACCAAAAACTAAACGATTACAAAAGTATAAGAAATTACACGTTGTCTCCTATGGATTGGAATGCGTTGCGAGACCTCTTCTGCTCTTTTTCTCTTCTGAAAATCGACTTTTGTGGTTTAGGCATCGAGAATATGATTTAGCACACCTAAAACTCATTTTTGAGTTTTTCATTTATAGGGTCTGGAGTCGGTGTTGATACGGCGTATCCAATGTGTTGGATATGGCATATTGGGTGTTTCTTGGAGTAGGGACCACGTTTGATATCTTCCAGAATATTCACCTTCGATAACTCTAATACGGCGTATTGGTCTTCTCTGGATACGGCGTATTAATCATGTTTCCTTTGTGGTCTTTGGTGAGTGCAGGCACAGATTCGTCGTATCTTCGTTGAAGGATACGGCGTATTGGTTGTCAGAATAGTAATCTTCAAAATATCTTTGTTTAAGCTCTATAATGTGCGCCTTTTGCTAATATTCACCAAGTACTTCCTAATTATTGCAATTCTCAAATACAAACGATTAAGTAACAACTCTTTGCAATAGTTATACAAAATAGGTTAATTACATAGGATAAATGATGCTATAAAATAGACGTTATTTGATGTCATCAAATATGCTCCCACTTGAATCCTACTTGTCCTCAAGTAGCCTTTAGAAGTCTATAAAAATTTGTCCCTAAGGATATTTTTTGTTAAAGCATTTATTTGATCTATTACAAGTACACAACCAAACACCTCATGAAATAGGAAGATGAAAACACTTAAATCACTCAACTAATCTATGTGGTAACATGTAACTAATTCGCTCAATCACTCGGTCGTGACGAGTTTTCTATCATAAGCTTGGCAAGGTTACACATCTCTATCGCTAAAGCTAAGGAGTAACAAGTTTTTAAAGGTAAATATGGGTTTATATGTTAGGGTTGATCATTTTTCAATCTTTCACCAGAAGTACCACTCCAACAAGGCAGTTGAAGCACACATACATGGTCGTAACAACAGAATAGACATGTGTGTTCAATCACATCCTCATTCGAATTTAACTAACGGTTAGGATGAAGAATGATATAGGGTAGGGACCTTCTAACTTTCACCAAAAGTCGTAAACCAACGAGGCAGCTGAGACATGCATACATGGCCGTAACGACGGAATAGACATGCACGCTCGTACACATCCTCATTCGCGTAAAACCAACGGCTAGTCATTAGGAAAGAGAAGTAAATTATTGTTAAATAAAAATTACAAAACAAATATATTAAGTCTAAAATATAAGTTGCTAGACAGTTTTTCTCGACTGTAACCATGATAAAGACACGACTATTTACAACATCTTGATCATAGATAAAAAACAACAACCTAAGTTGGCATTCTCGTAATGGTCAACTTCCCAATCATCTCATACTTTACATACTTTACAGGGTAAGTGGTGATATCTTCCACTTTATACAATACTCTACATCGTTGAGTTTTAAGACGTATCAACGAATAATCGATCCTTTGTGTAATTCCTTCGGTAGTTGCGAAACGATTATCTTCAAACTTTCCTTCTCTTTTTTGTTGTGATTTTTCTAATTTTTTTGATTTTTTTTCAACTAACTATATATGAAACTCGGAGTAGTTTCACCATCTTCACGGTCATAATAATTCCATATAATTCCTTTGATAATTCTTTGTTCTTTGGACGTACCATCAATTGTGTTGGTAGTAAAAATACATGAGTTTTGACTATAATATACATTCTCATTTGCAATGTGCAAATTCTTCCAACCGTACCAAAGATAGAAAGTTTTAACACAAGACTCGGGAAATACCTACTTTACACTTTAAGCAACTAGCATCTGTTAAATAAACTTAATCTAACAGCATAGGCTAAGGTGTAAAGGTGTAATGAAATAAACAATTGGTGTAATTCCTAAAGGATTGGCTCTACGGGTTGTTCTAGGGGTATCTTACTCTTACAGTAAGAGTAAACAAAGGGTTTATACGAGGGTTAACTAACCAATGTAGTTAGTTAATAAGCAATATGTAAAGGTGTTTTGGGTGTAATCCAATAATTTACCAATTTAAACAAGTTACTCCATCTAAATCCACAGTACTCATCATTGCGGTCTCGAGTGATATACCAAACCAAGTTCAAAAGTCTACTACATCACTGACACACTCATATTTTATGGAATTTGGGTAAACATTTAAAAACAGATAGGGTTAAATTCTCATAATATCTAATAAGGGTTATTGTGTGCAGGTTATGTAACATGTAATTTTACAAAAGTGTGCTTGAATTTTTTTTAAATTTGAGCATAATTTAAGCATTTTAGTGTGAAAAATAGGACAAGTATACATTCTAATTTCCATCCCCTCACTTGAATTATACAATGTCCTCGATGTATAGATAAAACATTAAATACGGGAATTAAAAAGAATTAAAATGAGAAACTCCCCTGATATTTGCTTGGTAGATTCTCCATGTTGATTTTATTGAGCAAGAATTCGTGTTGAACAGCCGCCTTGAAGTTTCAAGACTCCAACACTTCTAGATCTCCAGATTTGTAAATTCTCCACCAATATTCATCAATATTTCTTTCACGAGGTCCTGTATAAAAAATAGGAAAAACGTGCATTCCTATCTTGGTACCTACAGTTAATTTAAACTAAACAAACTAAATACGAGTTAGACTAGTGAATACGTCGTATCATATGCATGAATACGCCGTATTGCCATAACTGACAATAATGTTTTTAAAGTGCATAATAATAAAGACTGATAACGTCCAGACAATCAATACGCCGTATGGTATGGAGCGGATACGCCGTATTGATGTCTGGGAAGACAGACTCGATAAAATTAAATAACATTCCGGGTTGTCTCTTAGGAAGCACTTTTGTTTACAGCAAAGTCTTTAAGTTAGCCTTTTCTTCAATTTCTCTTCACCATTCCATCTCATGCACGCTAATGTGCCCACGTGTGAGGCATTCTTCTATCCTCGCATCTCAAATGTAATCGGGTCCTAAGTTCAAGACTCCTTTGTAGAACCCCTTAAGCTTTTGGTATGGATGCGAGATTACATTCTTCTTATCTTCATCACTTACCTTCAGTAATGGTAGGATCTTGTTGCATTGCTCATTAGTGTGGTTTTTAAACCTTGGATGTGATCGCACAATTTGGTAAGTTACTTCATCATTACCATTGTAAATGGTAATCATCCCTTTGAACCGTCTTGCTTTAATTCCAACTTCTCTTAAAAATGGTTCGCCAAAAATAACATCACCCATTCCTTCATCACGATAAGCATCCATATTTTCTAAAACTGCAAAATCCATCACAACAGAAAAGGTTCCAACAAAAATAGGCACATTCATTAAATCTCCTATAACATTATTCCCTTTGTACACCATCTTATCTTTCATTATAGAATTATGAAACTTTTTAGACATCACATTGACATACAACAGTGGGGAGAAGTGAGCATGTGTAAATTCAAATTGTTGATCCCAACTTAAGATTGATTCCTTAGCTTGTAAAGGTTAAGTTACTTTGGATAAATCCAAAACAACTATGGTAGAAACTTTGTGAATACTAAAGAGTATGCGGAATCTACTCGTTAATACTTAGAAGAATATTAATAAAACAGTAAACTTTATGAACAATGATATTACTGAAAAGCTCCAATATCATTATTATCAATAATATGAGTACTCTGTGTAGTACTAGTGTTTACAACCTTGAAGCTATATATCAAAATTTATATGAAACACCATAACATAGGATCTCCTTTTATACACTAAGGAGTCCTTTACAAGATAACTACAAATCTTCTATAATTCTAATATTATATGTATCTTTCTAACTTTATAAGATATACAATAAATAAGTCAGTACAAATCACTTGACACGTCTTTATCTCTTTAGCAGTCTTAATCTTTATCTAGCAGTCTTAAGTTCTTCAACAATCTTAAGTTAGTACTGGCAGTACTAACTTACTCTAGCAGTACTATCTGGTTAGTACTAGTAGTTGTAATTTGAGCAGTACTAACTCTTAGCTTGGCAGTACTAAGTATAAAGACTTTTAATTCCCAACAATCCTCCCCTAAACTTATGATTTACCTCTAAATCATCAAGTTTTTTGAATTAAACCTTGTTCTCTGAGAGGATTCTTCTAAACACTTCATCTTCTTGGTCTTTCAACCTTCATGAATATCTTCCTAAGATGTTCTTTGGACATCTCATTATCTTGATCTACCAAGAGCTTTGCGACCAACATCAATGTAAGAGTTTCCCTTGACAATGGATACTCCTTCCCTACCAGTATGTAGATGTCTGTTCCCTTCTCTGTAGATACATGATGCACTCCACATGAATCATATAGGTTCTAAGTTAAATCATGAATATGCTTTTAAAGCTTCTATAACTCATCATCTATATATGGTTCAAATAATCTCTTTAACTCAATCCATATCTCTCTTTCTTTGTCATCTGTTGGTTCTGTTGAATTGAACTTCTCATTAACCAGACTCCACAACATCACTAAGTCATCCCTGTCAAAGGATTTTAGCATATCATCAAAAAAGTGATGTACCTCAGTATGATTTCCAACTCTGATGATCTTCCAGTACTTCCTAGTGCCTTCAGTGTAAATCTCCCAGTTAATTATTGGATACTTAATTTGTAAGGCTTCAACATTCATCCCTTGCTCTAGAACTACTATCATCATGTATTGTAGCTCTTCTTGTGACAATTCATCAGCTTCTTTATCTTTTGGTTCTTCAGCTAGTTCTGAGCTTTCATCAGTCTTTTGCCTCTTAGAACTTTCTTGATCAAGTTCTTCTTCTGTACCCCTTTTTGAACTTCCAACTGCTAACTCAGGAATTGCTCTGTCAACTTCACTTTCTATTGGAACAAAAGTGTTTAACTTCCTCATTGTTGTTTCAAACAAAGTCTTGATCTTATCAAAGGAATAACCTCTGAACTGTTGCAGTGTATATCCAGCTATGTTCTTCAGATAATTAGACTGTTGATTCCTCTTCTGAGCTTTGGTCAGTGGTTTTCTTCTCTACTCTTCTACTCTAAGTCTTGCAAAATGTTTCTTTCTTTCTTTCATGAGTTCCACAAATAACTTTGACCTTTCTTTAATGGATATCTATCCTTGCTCTTCTGCCTGTAATTTTGCAGCTAACTCATAGTCTGCATCCATCATAGCTTGAACATCATCCCATTCAGCAATGTTTGCAGTTTTACTAGCTTCTTCTTCTCTTTCTCTTTCAAGCCTGGCTTCTTCATCTAACTCTGCTTGAAGTCTCTGAGCTACATCAACATTATATTCAATTTGATCTTTCTTCTTCTTTAGTTTTCCAGGTTCAACCATCTTTGCCTTTCCCTTGTCTTTTGGATCAATTTGTGGAGGAGGTACTCTTACTCTTGTTCCAGACTCATTAGGCTCTTGCATAGTTACTCCTTTTGCCTTTGATTTCTCACTCTTCATCTTCATAAGGGTTTAAGCAATAGTGAGGTCTTCATCTTCAACAGGAGTTGTTGTTGTTGTTGGAGGGGGAGTACTTGGCTCAGCAGTACTAACAAATACACTAGCAGTAGTAACTGGTGCACTGGCAGTAGTAATAGGTTCAACAGTAGTAATATTAATACTGGCAGTAGTAATTGATGTATTAGCAGTATTAACTCTAATATCATAACCATACCTCCCTTGAGTCTCTGAATCCTCTTGAAACCATGAAATCCCTTCAACTTGATCAATTTCATTCCTCCCCTATTAACTCTAATATCTACAGAAGACTCTATCCCGACCTTGAATAATCTCTTCTTGAGTTGTAAAGTTCTTGACTTCTTCTTACTTTCTAGCTTCTTAACTCTTTTCTTCAACTTTTTAATTTCCAAAGCTTGAGCATCCTTTACATTCTCTAAGTCAATAACTCTATCAGATAGTTTTGTATAAAGGTCCATCAATTCTTGTAGTTTCATAGTGTCCTCCCCACTTCCAAGGGTGTTAACTCTTGAGAGAGGTGGTTCATTAGACTGTTTAGACAACCTCTCAAACCTAGTTTGAGCAGGTCTGTCCCCCATGGTGTCTTAGCGCCTAAGACTACCACCTAAACCAATTCCTTGAGGAAAAGGATCATTAGGTATTGCCGTGGATTGGGTCCTATTTATGTTACCACTGCCCTGCTCTGCATCTAAGCTAGTAGCAGTAGTGGCAGCCCTTTCCACACTGTCTCCCCTCTCCTCATGGACAGTCTCATCTGCTACAAGGGTAGTAGGTCCACTAGACTGAGATATCTCAGTGGCCTTTCTTTTGGTTTTCCTATGTTTTTTGGTCTTTTTGGGTTGAGATGATGATGCAACAATAGGGATTGGTTCTACATGAGATGGTGAAGCAGTAGTAGGTGTGTGTTGGGGTTCAGTGGGTTGTCCTGAACCTTCACCCTCCACTGCTTGTGATTGTATCAACATAGTAGCAAACAAGGGTGTCACAGTCCCTGAAAAATCTTTTCCTTGCCTTCTCATGTTTGCAAAAACCTTTTTAGTATGAGAAGGTGTATCATATTCATCATTAAAAACTGTTGTAAGATTTTCAATTTGATTGTTCAAAAACAGTTGTAAAAACCTTGGATACATTAAAAACTTTTTAGAATTAGGATCCAAGTTTCTTAACATACCATCAAAAATCAATTTAGAAAAATTAAACTTTTGTTTCTTAGCCAAACATATAACTGTTGATGCTATATTAGTACCAAATTCATTCCAAGTAGTTGATTTAGAACTTAAACATTGTAAGATGGTATGAATGAGATACTTTCATTGAGGGGAAAAGAAAGATTTATAAAAAGTAAGTTTATCAGAAAGCTTTTCATATCCCATCAATTGAAGGTTTTCAAAAATCTCAGTATTTGTAAGACAAGTAATACCATCCTCATCATTAAAGTGAAGATCTCTCCTCACAGATGATTCTGTTATTACTATAGTCTTGCCATCAACTTTGGCACGTATTTGTGTTTCATTATTGACTGTTTTGATCTTTGCAGTAGACCAAAACTGCTCAATATAGGACACATAGACAGTTGGACTTACAGTTAATGCGTACCTGATAGGACTAGCATTAAGAAAATCAACTATCTCTGCAAAATCAACATTATCTTTTGATTTTTCCAAGTATGCCACCATATTATGAGAATCAGCAAAGGTTAAGTCCGCCATTGATGAGAATTGTGAATGTCGGTGATGAAATCGAGTTAGGGTTTGTAAAATTAAGATCGTAAGAGTGTTTAAGAGTGATTACTTTGTGAACAAAAACGGTTTTATAGGGAATTAAGCAAACCCATAGGTGAAGTAACCAACTAATTTATGAAAGACACCCTCAGCAGTTGTATCCCCAATGGTAACCTAGCAGTACTAACTTGGCCCAGCAGCATTAACTTTTTGCCTGGCAGCACTAACTTTTCGCCCAGCAACATTAAGTCATGCCAGCAGCACTAACTCTCGAGTTACCAGAATAAACCCCAATTTTATCCAAGTAGTATGTCCAACCCATTCCAATCATCAATCTAATCAATCAACACCTCAGAGATTAAGCATTCCAATGCTAGCAGTAAAAAATTAAAGACGACTAACATCAAGTTCTTTTATGAGTAAGTCTGCAACATTATGATCAGTGTGAATCTTGATCACTTGAATTAATCTCTTCTCATATGAATCCTTGATGAAGCGATGTCTAATCTCAATGTGCTTAGTATTTGAGTGAAACACTGGAATCTTAACTATGCAGATGGTGCTTTCATTGTCAATGAAAATCTTGGTATTCATGAAGTTGTATCCATAATACAGCATTTGATTTTGGATCCATAACACCTGTCCACAGCAGTTAGCTACAGCTACATACTCTGCTTTATTAGTAGAGTTGGCAACTATAGTTTTCTTCTTGCATTGCCATGAAATCAATCTACTCCCAAGAAATTGACAACCTCCTATTGTGGATTTCCTGTCTAAACTTGCACCAGCATAGTCACTATCAGAATAAGCTTCCAAGTCAAATGGTGAGTCCTTAGGATATCAAAGGCCCAATTTAGGTTGACCTTTTAAGTATCTTGATTGCAAGTTTTATACACGTAAAATATATATAAAATATAATACTTTAAAAGAGCAATTAAGAAAATTACCAAGTTACCCTTGATAAAATTCACTCTCAAAATATATATATAATATAATATATAATACGTATATTAAACCGGGTAAATATGATCACCCGGGTCGTTATCCCCAACGACTAGTGAAATTGAAACCTCGTTTAAGCTTGGATTCTGATTTGAATGTAGCAAAGATATTTTTGATAATCTATATATACTTAAAAAAACAACAATTAAAATTTAATCAAAAACGCGAAACGGGACACTAAAACTAAGGCCAAAAACCTAAATTCTACAAAATTAAACCTAATTTTTATTTTTCTTTTTAAATGTATTCTAATTGACTAAAAACGAAGTTTAAAAAAAACTAGAACGAAAACGGAGTTAAAACGAGAGATAAAAATTAAAACCGAGAACGGGAACGAAAACCCGTTCTTTAAAAAGTGAATTTTTGCAAAACAGACCCTACGAAAGTGAAACTAATTTTCCTACAAACTTTATATTAAAAGAAAATTTTATAAAAAAGATTTTTATTTTTTTGATTATTTTTCTATTTTTTATGATTTTTTAAAGTTTTAAAAGAAAATAAAAGATTAAAAATACTAAACTTATAGTAAAAATTCTAGAAAAAATTCAGAAAATAGCTTAAGCTATAAGGATCCTAGGAAAAATAAGCCCGAAGTTGTAGCTTATAAAATAAGCCACGAAATAAGCTTAACAGCTTATATAGCTTATAAAACTAACTTGTGTATAAAGGATTAATAAAAGGAGATAGGAACGGATGAGCTATTGTAGCATGTTGTTAAGGCATTGGTGTTGTGTATGGGAGGTCGTGGGTTCGAGTGTGGGCAACACCCTTTTTTGCCATTTTTTATTTTTTACTTTTTGAAAAAACTGAAAGAATAAAGTTGTAGAAAACACCTTTTTAAGCAACTTTAATAAAAGAACTATAAGCTGAAACTTAGAAAATAAGCTTTAAAACAGCTTATAAATAAGCTGTTGCAGTGAGTAAGGGTTTGGGCTTAACTTCACTTAAGAGCTTATAACAAGCTCAAATTACATAAAAAGAAAAGAAGTTTTGGAAAGCTTGAGATGAGCTTATTCTATAAATGAAAAGAGATCTAACCTAGTTATGCTTTTAAACTACTGAAAATGATGAGAAAACAAGCAAACTTAGAAATCTAGGAAATAACTTAACTAGGTAAATAAGCTAGAAAATGAAATTTATGACTTAATCTATATTAAGCTTTACCTAAACTTAACCTTACTTGAATTTAAAATCCTAAATACACTAAATCATAAAATCAACTCCTTAATACTAGAAATCAAAAATGTTAAGCACTAATCCTATCCTACTGTTTTTGGCTTTTGAGGTTTTTGAGTGACTTTTGACAGCAAAATTAAGCTAGGAAAATAAGCTAGAAAATAAGATTAAAGACTTAATCTATATTAAGCTATAACTAAACCAAATCCTACTTAAATTTAAGAGTCTAAAACTTATGAGTATCTAGCTAAAATCTAAGCTAAAAGTGACAGCAGTACTAACCTGTTTGTTAGTACTGATGCACTTTGCACAAGTGCAAACCAAGTAGTGCGGGTTACCTAAGGGTAAACCTGCACTTAACACACTCTATCAAGTGTGTATGAACATAAAACAAGCACAAACAAAGCCTAGAGGACCTAACTCAAAAATAAGCAATCCTAGCTTAAGCTTTAAAGTACCCTGATGATGAACCTTTTAAAATGATCCATAACTTTTTCATTTTCAAAACTTAACCTATAAAAACTATTTAACTATTGATTTTAAATGAAATTGAAGCCGACTTAATCAAATACTTAAGCTCACTTTGACTATTTGAGGTAAAAGTAGCTTAATCCAAACACTCCTTTACCTATTGACAGAAATTGATCAAGCTTTTGATTTTGAAAACTAGTGATTAAACCTTAACAACTAGGTGACTAACAGCTTATATCAAACTTAATTAACATAAATCAACAGCTGAAAATGCTAAAATTTAAGATCTACACTAACTTAACTAATATATTTGGTTTTTTAAGGATTTTTATGACAGAAATGAGAACTAATAATCTATATCTATTTAAGCAAAAACATATGAAGACATATAACTAATAAGCACTAGTAAAGAGAAATAAGCACAATTAAGCAACTAATTTAAGCAACTAAGGGCAGATCTAATCTAACAGCACTATAACAAGATATTTAAGCTAAATTAAAAACAAGAAAAATTAAAGAAAACCACTTGAACTTCAGTCTTAACAGAAGCTAAGAGGCTCTTAGAGCTTATCTACTAGCTCCCTAGCTTATTAATAAGCTAGGGTAAAAGTCCTTGGGAGCTCTTCAAAGTATAGCCTCCCCATCAATAGATTTATAAATCCAATTGTTAAGGTTCTTGAGCTGGTTTAAGATGTTAAATAATGATTAAGACCAATTAAGCTCAATCATGAGCTAGAGACTCATGAGAGCTGAATAGAGCTTATGAGCTTTTTTTATATAAAAAAATTTTTTTTTTTTTTTTTTTTATGTGGGGGGGGGGGGGGGGGGGGGGGGGGGGGGGGGGGGGGGGGGGGGGGGGGGGGGGGGGTGGGGGGGGGAAAATTTTTTTTTTTTTTTTTTTTTTTTATTAATTTTTTAAAAAATTATTTTTTTTTAAATAATTTTTTGTTTTTTTTTTTTTTATATAAAAATTTTTAAATTTTTTTTATTTTTTTTTTTTTTAAAAATTTTTTTTATTTTTTTTTTTTTTTTTTTTTAAAATTTTTTTTTTTTTTTTTAATTTTTTTTTTTTTAATTTTTTTTTTCTTTTTTTTTTTTTTTTTTTTTGTTTTAAATTTTAAGGGGATTTTTTTTTTTTTTTTTAATTTTTTTTTTTTTTTTTTTTATTTTTTTTTTATTTTTTTTTATTTTTTTTTTTAAAAAAATTTAAAATTGACTTAGCTTAACAATTAATAAGAAAAGTGAGAGCTTATGAATTTAAACAAAAGAGCTTATGAGAGATTAAAAATAACTGAATTTCATTAACATAAAGCTTGGTTACAATACTCAAAAGGAAAGTTATAAAGTTTTAAAGGAAAATTAAGCTAGAAAAAGAAATTTTAGCTAAACTTATTCTAAGGCTACGTGTGTGTGTGTGTGTGTGTGAAGAGTGAGACTCTATTTATAGCCGCTTGGTGAAGCTTCCAGACCCTCTTGCCTTGCTCTCTAATCTTTCAATCTCATCCCTTGAATCTTCTAATCATTGCCAAATGATTAATAGCCGTTTGATCAAATTGTATGCACTCAAGGATTGCCAAGCTGGCATTCCATGATGTGACGTTTGTGTTAGTTTGCTGAGTGAAACCAATGCAAAATCTTCATTCCATTGTGCTTTCTCATAGCCACGCCTCTTGATTGCTTAATGAGATCACTTGATTTGACTAAACTCTCTCTGCCATCTTGTAAACGAGCTCTTGAATTGACTTAATCACCCCTTAATTTGGATTTGCCCCTTGTTTTACCCATGGTTAATGTTGGGGACGATGGGTGAATAGTAAATAGGATTCGCGTGTTTTTTTATAACTGAAAACGGGTTAATTTAGTTTGAACTTTGCCCTATTAACATAATTGGCCCTTGTCATTTGTTTTCTCATTTCTAGTTATAGGAGACGGTGAACAGTAACTATGTTTTCCCGCTTGTTTTAACTGCAAAAGGGAAAATTCGTTTTAAACTTTGGCTAATTTGCAAATCCAGTCTCTCTCTTTTATTTTTTCCTTTTCTAGTTATAAAACAGTTTGGGACATTGCAATTTTGGTCCTTGTGGTTTATAAAAAGATAAGTGGGCTGAGTTTTTGGGCTTTAGGATCCGGGTAAGGCCTAATTAGAGGTGAGGGGCTATTTATGGACTTTTCTGAAAGTTGAGGGGATATTTTGGAATATTTTGGTGACTTTTATTGACCATGATTGACTAGAGTAGACTGAGGATTTGACTTTTTCTGGCTTTGCATCCGGCTTTTGTTTACTCTTCCGTTCTCGTGTCCGTGCTTGCCCGTTTTTGACTGTTTTCTTGTGATTCTTGATTTATCCGTACCTGCACACACAAAACACAAATACAAGCATATTTTTGTCATTTTTGGTCTGTTTTGGGTTTAATTGGGTTATTTTAGGTACAAACGGATATGTGTATTCTACACTTATCAAAGTTCCTCAAACTAAACGATTGTGTGTCCTCACGCAATATCACATGCCTTATAACCAAATACTTTGAAACTTCCCCAAACTAAACCTTTGAAAAGTAGCAAAGATTTTTGTTGAGAGAGTTAAGAGATC
>BQNB010073520.1:0-15312 GCA_026074375.1 Tanacetum coccineum
TGTGGTTGTGGTTTCTTCTTATCATTCTCATTTTAACTATTCTTCTCATTTGATCCTTACTATATATATATATATATATTGGGTAAAAGGGAATGAGTACCCCGGTAAAATATAAAAAACACCCAAAAACTGTTAAGAACACTGGAATGTGACTGACATGTCACATTAACCTCAAGCATTAGCTTGAACTTCCACTAACCGTATGATCAAATGAGAAGTTTTCTTAAAATAAGAAGGATAAGAAGTAACTATAACCGTATATCTGAGATGCATCGACTTAAATTAGATGCATCTATATAATCTTAGATGCATTATAATGCATCATTATGTGTTTTCTAGCTTTTAATTAGATGCATATACGTATTTTAGAAGCATTTCATGATTTCTCTTATTTTTTTTGTCCTCTACATGTGCCAAAATCATGAAAATTAATTTGCACCATCTACACATCAAATTAACTTTCGAAACTCTATATGGTGCATCTAGATGAATAGAAATGCATCTAATGAAAGTCGTTGCATCTCAAATGTGTGGTTTTAGTCATTTCTCGCCACTTCTTATTTTAATTTACTTCTCACTAGATCCCTATATATATATAGAGAGTTATGATCAAATAAGAAGTTTTCTTAAAATAAGAAGGATAAGAAGTAACTATAACCGCATATCCGAGATGCACCGACTTAAATTAGATGCATCTCTATAATCTTAGATGCATTATAACGCATCATAATGTGTTTTCTAGCTTTTAATTAGATGCATATACATATATTAGATGCATTTCATTTTTTCTCTTGTTTTTTGTTCCTCTGCATGTGCCAAAATCATGAAAATCAAATTGCATCATCTACACATCAAATTAACGTTCGAAACTCAAAATGGTGCATCTAAATGAATAGAAATACATCTAATGCAAGTCGTTGCATCTCAAATGTGTGTTTTAGTCACTTCTCACCACTTCTTATTTTAATTTACTTCTCACTGGATCCCTACTATATATATATATATATATATATATATATATATGTTAATATATAATATATATTTATGTATATAATATTATATATAATATGTATATAAAATATACGATCTTGTTGATACGATGTACGCATCGTGATCAAACTTTTTCGTAGAGTATCGATGCGGGCTAATTTATAGGTCGTGATCGTGTTCGTTGATTTTCGTGGATTGCTTCGACTTTCTTGATCTTCGGCTTTGATCCAACGGTATTTCAATAGCCCTCCGCTTTTAAAGTGTTTAAATGTTTTAAAAAAAACCCCGAGGGGATACAGCTTGTTTTGAAAATGAGAACGCAATGGGTTTTGATGATAAATATGATTCCATTCACTATTGAGTATATGCCTTTTACTGTGTGATCGTTAATTGCCTTGTTGTTGGTGAACGCTAATGCATTAAATAGATCTATTGGGTTTGACAACCCTGTCCGGGGTTTGAATCCGTGGTGAGCACCCTGAACGGAAATTTTATGGTTAGTAATGCGAGAAAGGGCATACTTCTCGGACATTATTTCGTTCTGCGGGATGAATGTGTTAAGTGTCGGTACATGGCCTCATTTAGTTAGAAATCAATATTTTTATAACTTGACTTACGAGCCAACGTTATACGTTTTGTTGAACCAAATAGCATGTATCTCAGGTTAGTTGTTGTTGATGGCTTGGATGGGACGGAACGCGGATATCAAGGACAGTGTCTCGGTGAACAGTGTCGTTTAATAAAAAACAATGTTTTAGAAAATGGAAGTCGTGTTAAGACTTGTAAAAGTAGAATTATCTATTGACTTTTGGGACCTATGTAAATCTGATCTTTCTAATAAATAAAATTGTGTTTAATAAACGTATCTCTGAACGTTTACTGGGACTTGTGTGCACGTATTATGAAGTTGCACCCCAATTGTTGTATTCCGTTGTGTAACGTAGTTTGGGGGTGTTACAGACTGCCTCAAGCTTTGCTTGTTTTAAGGCAAGTAAATCATCTCTACACTTGTTTAATTCAAAAACAATTTTGTTATATTTAGATACTAAGTTTAATCTCTGCTCTTCAAAATACTTTAGGTAAATGTTGATGTATTTTAGATTAATTTGCCAATCTAAGCCCTCATCCATCGAGAGAAGAATATTTACCTTTTTCATGGTGATGTCTATCCATTCACCATTGCGTGCATGATTCTTTCCCACGGAGAGTTCATCATCAGCCAGAGCCATTAGAACTTGATCTATTTTTTCCTCCTCATCTTCAGATACTTCTTCCTCATCCTAATCGAATGTTTCAGCAACTAAGCCTTTGTTTTTTGACTAAAAGGGTTTTGAGGACTGAGAAGTAGGAGTACTAGCCTCAAGGAGTGCCAGTTTAGCTTTCATCTTCTTGTATTTAGCCTTTTAGTCCTTTTGGACTTTTGGTTCACCCAAACTGCTTTGAGCATGTTGGGTAGACTGAATAAACTTTGGAGGAAACTTATATTGAAAACCTCTTAACACTACGGATGAATTAGACATAGGAGATTTATAAGATGGTTAAGACGTTTTAGAAAAGCAATCTCTTGCAAAATGACTTTTTTGCCACATTTGTAACATTCAATGTCGTTATTTGCTTTTTGAACAGAAAATTTGTTTTTCCTTTTTATAAAACGTTTTGAATTTGCCAACAGGGCCCTTTCATGAAATTCTATATCAAGATCTCTAAGGTACTCCTCACTAGTTCTTTTATCAGCCTTATCATTATAATTTTCTTGAAAATCCTGCACAATGTTGTTAGAAAAGAAGGCAGTTGAAATAGGAGAGTCTGAGGGAGTAGTAATTAGGGCCTTTTTATATCTGAGTATCTCCCAGAGATAAGGTTGTCTTCATAAACAAACCTTTCATAGATATCAGCAAGTTCAAGGGTTTGAGTATGGTTTGCATTTCTAAGTCATTGGGAGAAGCTGAGCCATTTCTCAAGGAGACTATTCACAAAACCAACATTGATTTCATGCTTAGAAAATGTTAAACCATCATTGGCAAGCTCATTGAGCAGGGTTTTGTAACGGGTGTAGGTCTGTGAGAACTCTCGGAGTTTTTAGCTCTCAAAGTTTGATACTCAAGTTTCAGATCCATGATCCTGTTTTCCTTTGTATCAGAGGGACCTACAAAGTTGTGAACCAAGTCAGTCCATGTATCTTAAGCTGTCTCACAGCTAATGACTGACTCCATTATATCATCTGGTAGACATGATATAATGATGCTTTTAAGGCGTTGGTCTTGATTGACCACCCTCCTCTCATCAGGGGTCCATTGGGACTCAGGTTTATTGGCACCTTCAGCCGTTTTCGGTTTGAAAGGACCATCCTTAATACATTCCATTCCCGTCAAAAAGCAAAGCATACACTTTTTCCATTTGTTAACTTTTTCAGGCTCTAGACGAGGAGCAACAGAAGAGGAGCTGTCTCCTTTTGTGTCTACTAGCTGGGGTACATTACTTATAGCAGCCATTTTAGGATCTGGGTTTTATAAACTCAAAGCAGATTTAAAAGAGTTTTATAAACCTTCAACTCTAATACCACTTGTTGTTCCGTTTGAGTTAGTGACCAAAACTATAGAAGTTAAGATAAATTAACTCATGGCTATAAGTAATGTGAATGAAAATCAGTTTAGACAAGATATATGTATAAAACAGTAAAGAACACAAAACTAATTTTCTACGTTTAACTCTTATATTTATTAAGAATTATACCCCATTGTATGCGGAACTACAATGAGGATTGAATGACAATGTGTGTGTGTGTGTGTGTGATCTTCTCACTAACAACTTTGCATAAACCTAAAGTGTTATGCAAAGCTGACTACTATGCTAACCAACTGAGCTTGCTCAGGGACTTAGTAGATATTGGAGGAGTAGGTGTTTGTGAAAGATACGAATTTGAATGCACAAACTTTACCTACTCCTTTACAAGATGTTTTCTATTTGTACTACATAGGTGGGGTCATGCTCACATAGGTGATAAGTGTGTGTCCAAATGCTGATAGGTTAGTACATATTGTACACCTTTGTCTCTATTACAATTCTATTCTAAGTATGGGACAAACACACTTTTTAAGGTCAGTGTTGACACTGACCTTATCTTCATACCCTATTCAGGATAGTTTAACTTTAGGCAGATAAGAGCTTGGACTTATCTGTTTCAAACTATCCCACCTATTCTTTAGTCTTTCGTCTTTAGGGTCTTCTAGTTATTGGATATCGTATGGAGTTCAGCGAGTCTATTGCCACAACTCACTGAACCCATCACCTTCTTCTTTAGCTCAAGCTTCATTAACTGAGAATCGCCTCACTGAATGCTAGAGTCTTTCTTATAGACACAGGCTGAGCATCTTGACGGTAACTCACTGAGTGACTATTTACCCAGTGACCTTGAAATGTTAAAGGTTATTAACACTTAGGTTATTTTGTATTCAAATCCCAAGTGAAAGATCACTAGGAACTGAATGGGCCTAACAGTTATAATTCATTATACACCTGAGAGAAAAAAGAGAATCCAAACACTTATGTGGGGTGCTAGTATATAATTTTCGTGATTTTTAATTACGAGGTCTAATTGGTTGTGCAATGAATTATCTTTATTGAGTAAGTTAAATGCCCCCAATATTCCTATTAACTAGATAGAAAATCTCATTTGCTTGAGGACAAACAAATCCCAAGTGTAGGGGTATTTGATGAGGTGTAATTTTATACACTTTTTGGGGTCATTTAACCCCCTAAATCATGCAAATATGCTCAAAATACGTGCTTAATCATTTCTTTTTGTATTTTTAGCACTTGGATGACATTTGGAGGAAATATACGTTTCTTGGACTCAATTTAGGAAGAAACGAACAAGAATATAATTCTACATGAATTTCAATACAAAAAGAGTATACAGTAGCTGGAGATGGCGTCGCAATCTATGGCGACGGCGTCAAGAGGCTCAAGCGACAACGTCGGGATTTTGGTGACGGCGTCAGAAGTAGCTGACTCAAAAGAAACCCTAAGAAGATTCACGGGCTGACGGTGTCGCAACTTACAAGCGACGCCGTCACGTTCACTTTTCTATAAATACAAACCCTAAATTTTTTGTTTAAGGGTGGAACAAAGTGGGATTCGTAGGGTATTTTAGAGGAACGATTTTTATCAGCTGTTAGGTCGTTTTAGGTTTCTCAAACCCTATTGTATTCACCGTTACTCCATGTTTTAATTAAGTGAAGTTCTTTTATCCTTTAATCTTTCAATATGTCTATGTATTATTTGATTATTTGTTCTTTACTTTCAATTAACATGCTAGGCTAAATTAATTAGTGTTTGCTTATGATTGCATGAAACTTAGTTTGTAAATCTTTTTTCTATTGCTTCTTGTTGATGAGTGTGCGCGTTAGGCTCTAGAAAATTAGCTTCTTAATTGCTTGCGAAGACGTCTAGGGAAACGTGATTGTGTAGAAAGGATACCATCGCAACAGTCTTCATACAACCTTACCCTAATATGGTTGATCATCTTTTAAGTGTTTGAATGCGTGTAATGTACTCTTAGTGCCCTTGTAATAGTCTTCATACTACCTTAGTTGTGCATTGCCTTAACAGAATATTACATATACGACGGATTCGTGTAATTCGTTCATGAATTAGGAAATACTTACACATTACATCACAAGGGTGACGGGCAATAAGATTAGGAGGCTCAAACTAAGGAGTAGTGTATGATTAAGTGAACACGTTTGTTTACCTATACGAGTTTCCACATAGTTAGTTTAGATTTAATTTAGTTTATTAGTTAATTAGCTAGTTTAGATTTAATTTAGTTTATTAGTTAATTATCTTTAAAACAAACTCCCTTTAAACCCGAGATTTTACTTGCTTTCTTAAAATCTAAATACACAAAAATAATCTTCTCTCAACCCTTAGATCTTAGTTACATTTAATTTGATCCTTCACAAACTATTCCCCTAGAGAACGATAACAACCCCTGAGTCTTGCCTATACTACACTGCAACGATTAGGTACTCTGCCTAGGGGATTGTAAAACTTCTTATGAGTTTGCAAAACCCACATCAACCACATACTCATACTTAAAGCTTCAAAGATTTACGCGTCAAAGATGAAAGCTCAAAACAAACAAAGATACACTTCTGCAGCTTTGATAATAAAAGAACTCCTTCAAAGTCATCAAGATTATGATCAAGTCAAAAGGTCTATAATGAGGGAGATTGTTAGATATCAAGACAAGTACGAGTATGTTGGACAAATGCATCAAGCCTATCATTAGAAGACAAATCAAGATGCATTCAAAGCAAGTAATGATGAACGACCTCAAAGGCAAAGTCAAAAGACAAAAGACAAAGACAAAGAAAAGATCAAGATCAAGATCACAAGAGCATGAATGGAACAAAGTAACTAGCATAATTATTACACGAGCAAGACTCATGATCAAGACAAGAAGCATCAAAGATCAAACATCAATGTCACAAAGAGAGATCTCTATGATCACCCCTTAGGGGGAGAATGTTAGGAATTTAAAAAGTGTTGATCATTAATGAGATCCCAACGATCATCCCTTATGGGGAGATTGTTAGGAACTCAGTTTTAGTGAAGCGACGATCATTATCAATCTCACGGGTCTTGTAATGGTTAAACATATTGTTAGCCATGTAATAGTTGGTGAAATAGTCTAAGTTACAAGATTACGTGAGATAGTATGGAAACTATCCCACATCGCCTTATGAGGTAAAGTGTGGGTAGAGCCTTAGCCTATAAAAGGACTCTCCCATCTCATAGATGGGGTGTGAGTGTGTGTTAGGATAGTGCATTTTTAAGAGAAATATTCATCTTTCTATCCAAGTAAAGTTTATCATCCAACACATCCACCAATCTCTTCTATCTCTCTTCTCTTCTTCTTGTATGTGATTTGATAAAGGATATTAGATATCCTACAAAAACCAAAGGCTCAAGATCAAAGATCAGATAACATGAAGGAACAAAGTCTACCTTTACAAAGTTCAAAACACAAGACCGAAAAAGGAAAAAGTTCATAAAGTCAAATCATCTTCAAAGATCAAGAACGTAAGGGTCAAGAAGTGGATAACTCTACCATTGCGGGAGAACACAAGAATGCCAAAAGAAGACGACCATTGTAACATTCCGTATTTTCAGGTCATTTTCGACGTCATCTATTTTACGAGTTTCCGTGAGTGAGTGTCGACATTTAACATTTTATTTGTCGATAATAAATATTTTCGTATTTTATTATGAAAAATTTGGAGAAGAATTGATAATTTTTATTTTTGACGTTTCGCGAGTCAACGGTTGATCGCGCGTTCGTTAATCGTTTTGAGCATCGTAAAAATTTACGACATGTCTCGCTATTATTCTTATGATCATAAAATATCATTTTATGAACCACGTCATATTTATTTCTCGACCTTGGTCATAGCTCGCGTTTAATTAATAAGATATTTATTAGATATTTATAAGATATTTATTAGATATTTATCTAAAATATCTTTTAGATATTTTCCTTTAACTTAACCCTAGTTAACTTAACTAGAGTTTCTTAACCTTAGTTAAGCCCTATATAAAGGCTTAACTAGTAAGAAAAACATACAAAACACATTCCTAAGGTGTAAAACACAAAAATCTCTCTCATTTCTCTCATCATATATCACGGCTCAAAACCATCTCCATAACACATCCATACTTTGATTTTCTAGATCAAATACAAGTGTTCTTACATCTATTCTAAGGTGTTCTAAGAAAGATCGGAGGGTTGATTTCTCGTTTCGAAGATTTAAGAAAGTTTGTGCAAGATTCGGGTTTCAAAGGATTAAGGGTTTTTCTAGTGTTATAATCTCGGGTTTGATATCCAAAACAAGGGTTTAGATCATTTGTTCTTCATCATTCATCCTTCCTAAGGTTATCTAAATACCTTTATACTTTTCATTTCATGATTTTATGTGTTAGAGATGTAATTATAGTATTAAATCTATCAAATGTGCAATCAATCGTTTCATCGTCGAAAATTAAATTTTTTCATATTGTTGAACAAACAAATCTATTTTATTATCTTTGACTTGTTTATTACCTTGATGAGTGATTACTAGTGAGTTTCAAATATTTTTAGCTTTTTTACACATAAAGATCCTTCCGTACTCCTTTTTAGGTAAAGCGTTATATAAAACCATTTAAGCCTCATTATTTTTAGAAAGCATCTTTTTATATTCATCACTTTGTCTTCGAAAGGAACACATTCATCCTACCGGTAAATTTACATTTCAAAAATAGGTTATAACACCATCAACAATAATATGCAAAGAACAATATCCTTAGACTTCACATAAGTTCCAAAACAATTGTCCAATAAATAAACCCATAGCATCAAAGTTGTGTGTCTTGCATAGATTGCCTCTCTTTGTAATTTTTCAAATCTATTTGATCGATTTTAAAGATTTAAAGACAATATATTTTAAAAAACTTTAGTAACCTCGCTCTTGATGCTAATTGTCGAAAACTAGATTGGGGTTGAATAGTTTTACCGATTTAAATTTATGTTTCAAAATTATGTAGATCAAGTTTATGTGAAGATTGATGATATTGATTTAATCGACGCAATCAAATAAATAATAAAGACAAATAAAGTAAAGATAAAGTAGGAAGAGATAGAACCGTGACACAAGTATTAATAGTGGTCGGCAAAAAGGACCACCTACCCTGCCTACATCCACTTCCGAGTACCCAACTCGAGAGTTCGTAAACACTAGTCCACAATCTCCTTGTCCAGCGGAGAAGTCTCACAACGTCGCTTACACTTTATCCGATACAAAGCTAAATACCGGTTTCTAACAAAGGTAAAACCAACATTTCGTCACTTACACTTTTTCTGGTACAAAGCTAAATAGTGGGTTCTAACAAAGGTAGAACCAACCCAATGTTGTCAACTCTTTACAAGGATGAAGTGTGTGAATACAATGAATAAATGATGTACAAGAATCAATAAGATGATTTTGGTATGATGATGGAGACTAGCAACAAGGAAACTTGAGCTTGATCGTCTCGTATGTAATATCAGAAATTTATTTTAATAAGCGAATCACCTAAAAATGAGATATGAAACTAAAATAGATCTAAGATCAAAGGTTAGAAAGAGACATTAGAATGTTAGAGAGATGTAAGAGAAAGGGGTGAAGAAAACATGAGAAATGGGTTGCTATTTATAGGAAAAAATGGCAATGTCACCTGATTCGTCGTATAAAAAAAAAAAAAATATCTTTATTTTTAAAAAAAAATAAAAAAAAAAAAAAAAAAAAAAAAAAAAAAAAAAAATTAAAAAAAAAAAAAAAAAAAAAAAAAAAAAAAAAATTTAAAAAAAAATCCCCATTCAAAATGGATCCGGCCAGTGTTAGGCAAGGGATCCGGCTTTCTGATAGTGCAAATCTGGATTTTAGATATCAAATCTTCCAAAATCTTGTGTAATCTTTTAAAATCTTGTGTGATCTTCCAAGATTTATTTTAGATATGAAAAGATTATGTTGATGTCATGCATGATGTAAAATGTAATTTTATTTTACAAAATTTCTAAAAATAAATATGTAAGTAATTTTGTGTTACTTGTATAATATGTAGTTTTGTAAAAAATATATCTTATGCACAAAACCTTGAGTTTGATGTATGATGGGTATAATAAGTTAGAAAACTATTGGTTTAAAACTTATGTATTTTATTTTCTACTTATAATAATTTTATGATTGTTATCGACAAAACATAGAAAGATCGTAAAATATAAATAAACATTTTTACGGATTATTTGTATTTACAAGAATTGAAAACGTTAAAAATCAACCCAACACACCAATACCTTATGGCACGTTGTTAACTCGCCGCTATAACCATATCACATTAATTCATCCACAACTCCAAAAATCCAAATATCAATCCTTTCCCCAGACTATGGCACTTATGGGACACTCTGACGAGTATTACGACAATGCTTCGGAATCAACAAATGAAGATGAGAATGAAGCTTAAATATATGTGGGTACAAAAGTCATTTCAGGAAGAACTTCTAGAGTTATTTATTTGAAGTTTACTGTTAATACTATTTTTTGGGTTGTTTGTTTATGGCACATCAATTTTGCCAAGCACTGTTAGTTGTTGGTTGCTACCCCCTTGACATACCTGCTACTTAAATTCACTACATATATCACTATATAAATCAATATGCAGAGCCAATTATTATAGCTTTTATATTTTTAGGTAGCTAATTTTATTTTTGTGAGGCTTAAAACATAGGATTTGCTGCAGAATAGCTACCCAAAACACTACATTTTTCCTACAAAAATAGCCAACAACAAAAAATGGACAACCTGGTCGTCCACCTGGTGGTGATCCCTTATCTATAAGGGGTGGTCCCTTATAGATCTAGGACCGAGGGTGTTACAACCATTACATTGGGGGAGATTGTTAGCCTTAAAATTATGTAAAGTCAAACAAGAATGTAACGGTCATCTTAGTAGTGTCAGTCTTACGTGATAGGAACTTTGTAGTATGCTACTCAGATTATATCGGCTTAGACTTTAAGCTAATATTGTCCATGTTTCGGGCCAAAGCCCAACTCACGCCAGCCCGGCCCATGATAAACCCTAGGACGCCTCTATGGCTCAAGTATATAAAGACCCCTCTCCTTATGTGGAGAGGGTGTTGTTTGGTAATTTTCCATTTGTAAGCATAGTAAACCTTCCTTCCACCTCTCTTCTTCTCTCTACTTTCTCCCTCCTATCTTCTCTCTTATTTTTTACCATCTTATTTGTGTTTGTGTTGTGAAATGGTTAAATAAATTGGGATAACAGATACATTGCTTGCTTCTAAACTATGGACACAAGTACTTTTAAACTATTACGGATTAGCCTAAGTACCTATTATTCTACTTTATTCCCACAATCATGAACCGTTAATTACTTTGTGTAAGCGCAAATCTTGTGAATAGATCTATTGGGATTGACATCCCTGTCCGGGTAAGTAGCGCTTACTTGATGCGGAGGTACCAGTCAAACGAACGTATACCATTTGGGAACTACGGGTATTTTGGGATAGATACATGCCGGGCAACACTTGCGTTAATTTACAAACACTTAAACTCTTGTTAAGGCTTCGGTTTCATGAGCTTAGTGCAATCGTAATAACTTTTATTTATGTGATATTCTATGTGTTACAATCATCATACACTTGAAATATTGTGGTTCATACTCATACTTATGTTTATTTATACCCATGAACTCACCAACATTATTGTTGACGTTTTAAGCTTGTATTTCTCAGGTCCTTGATTTACATGGCTAGCATCTTGACTCGCATCTATGAAGTCTTTCTCTGCATAACTTGGATCCTTTTGATGCCTTTCAAACTACTTATCATTTTGTACCGTAACTTCTTATTGTATTTGGTTGAAAACTTGGTTTAGCTTTAAATTTATCAAATGATCTACTTTTTAACGACTCATATAGAGGTCTTCTTTATATCTTGTGCTTGTGTGCTATGAATGTCACGCGCCCCCCGGTTACCTTTCCGTTGCGATATTTTGGGGGTGTTACAGTATTGCTCGAAGTTGGAAATATATATTGCACTCATATTCTAACTCGTTTTTGTAGCAAGTCACCATAGCTCGATTCTCTGGTGCCCTCGAACAAGGGGGAGCACACATCAAGGGAGAGCGTTTATTTCGTCGAATTATTATTTACACATCGACGGCGTTTTTTTGATTCTACAAAAAGGGAGAGAAATAGACTAAAAATCACTAAAAACTTGTTTAAATATATTTTTACATATAATGAGTTTATATTTTGTAATCATCAAAAAGGAGGAGATTGTTAATACAGATAATGTCTAAAAATGTTATTTATATTTTTCGACTTCTCTACGTTTTGATAATCACAAAATGTAAAAACATTCTAAGTAAAATTAAACGTAAACAAGTTATTAGTCGTAAATTTCTATTTCAACGTAAATCACTTAAGGTATGAACAAACAAATGAATAACTTGCCAAATGATCAAAGTAATACCTTTTTTGTCTTAACTTTACCTTTTTACAAATGTAACAAAATCTTTTTACAAATATAAATTAGACAGAATATTTTTTTAATTAAAAGAATTGTTTTATTCAAATATATATTTAAAATCATGTTTTCCCTCCTAAAGTAAAACCTGAACCATAAAACATTTCCTCAAAAAGGACAAAAATAGGAGCGTCCTATACTTCCTAGCCCCCAAATAGGGAGGGCGGTCCCATATTGATCAGGGGACCGTCATGCATAATTATAGGATCGGCGGGCATACGTCTCCTATTCTTTGCCTACAAATAGTGGATCATTTCTATGTAGTTTTTCACCTTTTTGCACATAGTTTTTCCCTATTTTTAATCAACTTACATATTTTGCAGTCTTTGATCATTTAACTTGTTTAAACATTTGTTTACAAGTGATATAATCTTTCCTCTTAAAACCCTAAAGAAACCCTCTCCATGTGTGGGCGAAAAAACCCCTGCTGCCAAATCCTAATCGATTCAATTCTCATTTCCTTTTGATCGTCTTTATCATTCTTTGATTCAATGTATGGTGTGTATCATCCCTGATCTACATCATATACTTGTTTCTTTTTTTGGTTGTGATCGATCTTTAGGGTTTTTTATTAGGGTTTGTAGGCGTGCGTTATTGGATCTGATCTTGATCGTTTTCTCTTTTCTTTTTTGACTCTAATCTCTTACAACGTTTTGTTATTGTTGTTTAATCAATCGGTTATGATACATTAACGTCTCTTTGTTAGGGTGTCGTTTCTTTAAAGATTAGGGTTTTGATCTTCTCTTTAGGGTTTTTTCCTGGGTTCAATATGGAAGCAGGATAGGACTTTGATTGCTGTTACGGATGATAACCTAATTTTTAGGGTATCCTTATTTCTTGGATGTTACAATTGGCATATATGTTTTGATTATTGGTTGTGGGTTTTAAGATAATAGAGAGATGGTTTTTGTCAAGTAGTTCGATGGATAAGAATCAAAATGGCAAAAGAAAGGAAAAAGGAACGACGTTGGGTGATTTAGCAAAGCGTGTCAAGAATATCGATGGGAAGATTGTGGGAAAGGACGGTAAACCCTTAAAGATGCCATTCAGGAATGTTAATACTACTATGAATGCAACGATTTAGGGTCTTGATGAACCTGTTGTCGGTAATGAAAAGGACCGAAATGTATAGGACGTATCTAATGCTGCTGATGTGGAGGATGTGGCTGCTGATATGCGTGAATGGGGTATTTTTGTCAATAATCATTCTCATGCTCATGTTTTGGAGGTTGCTGATGTAACTAAGGGTGGTGTTGACGACACACCTTCAAGGAAAGTATCAATATCTCCTATTGTTTCTATTCATGAATTTGAGATTGAACAGGATACTTTGGACGAAACTATGATGAACACTCAACATTTGGGGGATGGTTTGGTTGCTGATAAAAGGACACCAACGTATGCTGCTATTGTTAATCCAATGAGCAGCCCTAATACGTTTAATACTCCCCCTTTGAAGTCGTTTAATAGTGTTTTAAACCCTACTAATGATGTGGAGGGTTTAGACGCGTGCGGGTACTATAAAATTGAAGGCGTTTTCCAATATTTTGAGTCCTAATGGAGCTGCTGATGTGGGGGGATCAGAAGTTACTGATATGGATGCAAATGATACACCGAATGGGTCTCCTACTATGGCATTGGCTTCATGTGAGAATCTTCAAAATTCTGAACGGGTTAACTTTCGTTCGCTTTTGAATAAGGAGAATGTGGATAGTTACGACTGTGTTCTTCCACAAGCTGTAGCGGATGTGGTAAAAAGCAGGTATGAAAACACTCTTGTGGGTTATTTTCTTGGCACAAGTCTTGCATTCCCGATTGTACAAAAGTACGTTAATAATGCTTGGAGTAATTTCGGGTTGCAAAATCTTATGAAGACTGATGACGGGGTTTTCATGTTTAAATTTGCTTCCAAAGAGGCTTTGGAGAAAGTTTTACAAAGCGGTCCATGGATGATTAGAAAATCTCCCATTATTCTTACTAAATGGTCTCCTAATTTGTCGTTGAAGCCTTTAGCAAATCTATTTGGTATGATCAGTGGTCCACATTGGAGCCTTTAGCACACCGTGTTTCTTCTCGCGACATTGTTCGATCTGGTTTAACACTTCAATCGAAGGTTAGTGATATTGTTGTAAATGGTACTTGGTTATGGCCGGTTGACATGTTATCGAAATACCCTTTCCTTAGCAATTACAATACGCCTATTAATGATGATGTGGATAGGCTTGTTTGGAGTGACTCTATGTCAAGTCCTCGTACTACTCGATGTGTTATTGAAAAGCTTGTTGTTGCTGCCTCGGCATACTATGTGTGGCAAGAGCGTAATTGGAGGCTTTTTCAAAAGGGTAAACGCTCGATTGATCAGGTTGTGGAGTGCATTAAGTCTGTCGTGCGTCTTAAGCTCCTATCATGCAAGTTGAAGAAGTCCAAGAGTGGTGAAAGTATGGCGAAGCTTTGGGATTTACCCGAAGCTGTTTTTGTCTAGTTCTCTATGTTTTGGTTCTATTGCTTGTGCACCTTTAGGTGGTTCTTTCCTATTGGTGTTATTGGTTATGTAATAGTGTAATATTTATATGGCATGTCATATAATTAGTGGCTGTTCAAGCTTTGGCTTGAGGTTAATGTGACATTCAGTCACATTCCATTGTACTTAATGGTTTTTGGGTGATTAATATATTTTACCGGGGATGGTCCCTTTTACCCAAAAAAATAATTTGTCGTTGAAGAAGGGTGAGGTTACGTGTGTTCCGGTGTGGGTTAAGTTACATGGTGTGCCGATCCTTGCTTTCTTGGGGGATGGTTTGAGTTTGATCGCTACGCAAATTGGTAAACCTTTATTATTGGATGCTTTTACTAGTTCTATGTGTAAGGAATCTTGAGGTCGAATAAGTTATGCTCGTGCCCTAATCGAAGTAAATTTGAAGTCCGATTTAAAAATGGAAGTGACTATGGCTATTCCGAATGAAAAGGGGGATGGGTATACTAAGGCAGTTATTAAAGTAGAATACGAGTGGAAACCACCTCATTGTGCTGATTGTAAAATTTTTGGGCATGATTTCTTTCATTGTCCTAAACATGTTGCAGTGATTGTTCCTAATGACCCATCTAAGATTTCTACGGAATCTACAAAGAGTGATGGTTTTACGGAATTCAAAAGGAAGAATCGCAAAGGTAAGAAGGCTGATATGCAGCCTA
>BQNB010073520.1:17196-32089 GCA_026074375.1 Tanacetum coccineum
GACCCAACACCTCCTTATTTTCTTTAAATCCATTTTCAGCTTATAAAGATTAGACATAAGGCTTAAAGTTTAACTATCAGATATCAAATAGCTTAAAACAGACATGATGAACAATTATCAATAAGCAAATAAGCAGAGACAATAAGCAACTAAGCTATGCTAATATTTTTAGTTTTTAACTATTTTAAGACAAATAAGTGCAAACTAAGATCTTAAACTAACAAGCAAACATATTGCGCATCTAACAACTATATTAATCATCAAATAAGCTAATCTAAACATAAATAAGCTATTATTAAACAGTAATAAGCTAAAATTCAATTTTAAGCTACATAATGTAAAGAGAAGACTTACAACTGCCTTTGCAAAATATAATGCTTATAATTGCTCTTTTAAGCTATCAACAAGCTCCAGCTTATCAAATGATAAGTTGGTATGGTCCTGGAAGCCATTCCATTACTGGCTTCCCTTCCATTAACAAGCTGAGGTACTTTTAAGGGAAGATTTGTGTCTTATTAAGCTTAGTTAAGCTTTTGTGAGCTTAACTAAGTGTAAACTAACTAAAGTAGCTTAAAAGAGCTTATGAGAAGCTTATAATCAATTTAGACAAAAGTTGCTTAAATGAAAAGTATCACTGTTTCAACAAGTTATAAGAGAAAAGTGAATTTTATTAAGACTAAAAGCTGATTACATTACTTGAAAAGAGATTACATTGAATTTTAAAGAACAAAGCTAAAAATTACAAGTCTACAAGCTAAATTAAGCTACTCCTAAAAATTAAGCTAGATAGGGGCTGGAGGACGCTTCTAGGCTTCTTGCACGCTCTCCTTGAGCTTTTGATCTCGGCCCTTTATTCTTTGCAATCATTGGATGCCCTCTTATAGCCGTTGGATTGATTTTTTGTCACACGGATTGCCAAGCTGGCAATCCTACATCTTTAGAGCTCTTGTGCTTCTTTTGGCCTGATTTTAGTGCAAAATCCCACTTTTAGATGTGTTTCTTTTGAGTCCACTGTATCATTCTTTGACCTAATTGACTAATCATGAGCCTTTTGTGACGTCTTTAATGCTGACAAGGAGCTTGGTACTTGGAATCTATGATGTTAGCAAGGATAAGTGGATGAAAGGGATTTTTTTACCCGTTTAATTGAACAGGGTAATCTTTTGGGATGATGATGAATAGTAATAACAATTTTTCCCGCGCCCCCTTTTTTTTACTTTTGTATGTTTTGTTTGACCCGACTTATTATGCTTTGACTTGGGCTTTGTATAAAGGGCTTGGGCCGGCGATAAGGGTTTAGGTTCGGGTAATATAAAAGGTACATGGTTAATTGTTTTAAGGGGATAACGACCGTTAGTCCCTTATAATAAAAGGACTAACAATGTTATGTATTTTAGGGTTTTTGGTGAAATTTGATTTAACATTGAGGGTTAATTGGGTATTTTAAAGGTTTTGTCTTTTTGTAGGTTGAGTTAAGAAATCACAAGGGTTGACTTTGTGTTGACCTTTGCTAGAAACTCCCGTCTCTTGTGCACTCTATCCGTTCTTGTGTTCGTGTTTGCCTGGTTTTGATCGTTTTTCTTATGATTTTTTCATTATCCGTACCTACACATCACAAATGACAAAACAAGTAATATACAAGCATAATTTGCACAATTTAATCATTTAGAGCCATTTTTGGTATAAAAAGGATATGTGATTTCTCACATATCATTATAATTTATTATACACCCGAGTGAAAGAGAGAATCCCAAACACTTATGTGAGGTGCTAGTGTATGCTTTCTGTGCTTTTAATTACGAGGTCTAGAAGGTTGTGTTGTAAAATACTTTTAAAGAGTAGGTTAAATGACCCTCATATTGTTGTTGTCTAGGTAGAGAAGCCCATTTGCTTAAGGATAGCAAATCCCAAGTGTAGGGGTATTTGATGAGGTGTCATTTTATACACATTTCGGGGTCATTCAACCCCTTAAATCATGAAATATTCCTAGATTATGTGCTTAATCATTTGTTTTCAGGTTTTTAGCACTTGGATGACATTTAGAGGAAATACACGTGACTTGGGCTCATTTGGAGAAGAAACGGACGAGATTACGGACCTACACTAAATCCTTGAATAAGTATTACTTACAGAATGTAGAGACGACGTCGCAAGCATAAAGCGACGCCGTCGTGATCTATTTAGTGACGGCGTCTTGAATTTGGAGACGGCGTCAGGACGTGGCCGACTTAAAGAGGATCTAGAATCATCCACGTAGAGAATGCGTCAGGACCATAACGCAACGCCGTCACCGCGATACCTCTATATATACAAAACCGATTTTAGGGTTTTAGTATGTAACTTTTGGGATAACTTTGTATAACTTAGGGAGACGAACCCTAGTCTTTGTAGCAGCTCCATAGGTCATTTATAGGGCCTCAAAACCCTATTGTACTACCTTGGATCCATGTTTTAATTCAAGTAAGGTTATTTATCATTAATCAATCAATATGTCTATGTGTTGTGTGATTGATTTATCTTCTTACTTTTTTTATAACATGCGAGGTTAAACCCTTCTTTTTATTTGCTTATGATTGCATGAAAGTCGGATTGTAGATCTTTTTACTGTTTGTAACACCCCCAAAATGGATCGCAACGGAATATGGGTCTGAGGGTGGTACTTCATAGATCAATAACACAAGATATATATAAGAACGACTCAAAAGTCGTGTAAAAACCAATACATTGGATTTAGCAAAGTGTTTGTTACAAAAAGCCCGAAGCTTCACTAGTTCAAAAATAAAAATTACAAGATTCTAGTCCATAACAAGTGTTCCCCAAAATGTAATGCAACCAAATCTTTAATGCATGACTTCTAAAATAACGACCACCAATGTATCCCTTGTCTTGTACCTTACTGATCTCCTAAGAAAACATTGCTTAAAACGTCAACATATTGTTGAGTGAATTCATAGGTTTATAAAATGTATAATGTAGGACCGCAAGATTTCCCCATGACAATGCAACAGATGTAAACATCATAGAATGTGATGAAGTTTCCCTAAGCTCGTGACACTAAAGCTCGACATGTATGAATTGCAATATAAATTGCAAACATTGCCCGTGATGATGTTCTAACCTGCAACATCCTATGTCCGACATGGTATACGTTCGTTGTCCGGCAAACTGGCACAGTGAGTATGACTCACCCGAACGGGGATGTCAATCCCAAATAGATCGATTCATAATGTAAAATGTCCACTTGCGTCCAATTGTAAAACATGCATATGTTTCTTACCCCAAAACTTGTAAATCAATAAAATGTAAAACGTGGGGCTATGAACTCACCTCGAGTGAATGAATATCACGTATATCACAGAAAATGCGTCAGATAAACGCCGAATGCAACCTAATTAATTATAGGCCGTATAAGTACTAAACACTTTGAATAACTACTACCATATATAATTCTATATAGCTACATCACCATCTAATTGCGTTTATGAAATCATATTTATAATGTAAAAACATTTATAAATATCTCTTTAGTAAAAACGGCGTAACTTTATCGTTTTAAGCCCGTTTCTTACGTTTCTTATGTCCACGTTCTCGTATTAAGACAGCGTATCAAAATATTATATTTTCAATATTTGAGTTCCCTAGTGAACAGTGGTTTTTACTGTTCATATACTTTTATAAAATTAATCATCGTAAACTCGTAAATGTCGTATCTTATTCGTTTTAATTCCGTTTTTAGCGATTCTTTCGAGCACGTCTTCGTAATTGAAAGTTATATCAAAATATAATATTTTTCAAAAATACGTATCTTAGATGAATAGTGATTTTACTGTTCATAGTTTATAAAATTATTTTTATAAACTTTAATTATCGTAAACTTGCGAAATTCATAACTCCTTCTTTATTGATCGAAAAATTATGATTCTTAATGTTTTGGAATCCTAAAGATATGTACTATCTGAGAAAAATAACTAATCGTATATATCAGAAGTATTTTGTAATTTGTTTTTATAAAATTTCTTTTATAAACCCGTTTATTATCGTATAACTTGTAAACTACGTATCTCCTTCGTTATAAAGCGGATTTTTAAGTTTCTTATATGGTTGGAATCCTCATGACATGTAGTATTTTATAAAAATATAAAATAAATACATTTATTTTCGAATTAAAACATAAAGTTTTGAAGTTTTTGAAAAAAAACAAGTTTAAACTTGATTTTGTAACTTTTAAGCTTAACCACCTTGTTACAAGTCCATTACAACACTTATTATCACATGTCTTACATCCTTAGGGTCTCTAGTCCAAGATTTGTCCATATATTGTCCAAGAATCACAAGATCCAAATGTGTACATACTTATTTATCCATGAACTTTCATAAGTATACTTTTTAGATAACTTGCTTATATATACTTTTTATACATAAACAACACATGTACAATACTTATACATCCATTATAACATGATATTAACATCCATATGTCATGGGTGAAAGTGTACAAAATCATAAACAAGTGTAAAAATCTATTTTACAAGTAAATAAGTTCTTAAATGGTGATTAACTATACAAACATTATATATGCATAAAATCATGAAAGTAAAGAGATTAGGGTTTTTAGGTAACCTTAATATGAAGTAGGATGATGAAAAATATGATCTAAACCCTTGTTTAGAAAACAAACCCAAGCTTACAACACTTGAAAACCCTAAAACCAAATGAAACCCTAATCTTTCTTTTCCTTTGCTTAACACTTGTAAACCCTATACCAAACCTTCTAATCACCTTAGTATATCTTAGATATGTTGTAGGAGTGCTTGTAAATGTTGTAGATAAAATTTATATGGATTTGGTAGTGAGTTTGTATTAAGCCGTGGGTAAGAGAGGAAAAAGGAGAGAATGAGTGATGTTTTCACTTAGCAAATGAGATGTGTATGTGTATTCTTTCTAGCTAAGGCCTTATATAACTCACATGACTAGTCAAAGATCACATGTGATAGTCTTGGGAAAGTCTTAGACAAGAAGATGATTTCTAGGGAAGTCTTGGTGAAAGTCTTGAAGGTTTAATGAGTTGTTATATGTACAAGATCAAGTTGCAAGTTTATGATATTTTTCTTGATCTTTTCCACCATATCCGGCCATAGATGTATATGTATAAGATATTTTTGTAATTTTTGAGTATTGGGTATAATTGTGGGTATTTGTTGAAGCGTAAAAAAGGTTTAGTGGTTCCGGGTATGCCTAAACGTATTTTATCGCGAAACGTAAACACTTTACGCAACCAATAAAAATAAAATGAACAAACATAATAATTATCCTCAAAATAATTACTTAACACTTGCTTGATGTAAACATTTAATTGTTTGATGCCCGTTTACGTTGAATGATAATTTTAGCTTACGCGATTTAACTTAACGATTTTAATTTAAAAGCAAACGCGTACAATACTAAAAATAAATAGTGAATTTATTGACGTCGTTAAATGACCCTAAAACACAGGGTGTTATAGTCTTCCCCCATTAAACGAGCCTTGTCCTCAAGTCTTAAGACGCGACACTTGACGATGGTGCGGTCTTTGTGAAGAGGTGTGGATATTTCTTCCTGAATTGGTCTTCACGTTCCCATGTGAACTCAGGACCTCTCATAGAGTTCCATTGAACCTTGACAATTGGGACACGACTTTGCCTCAACCATTTGACTTCTCGATCCATGATCTCTACTGGCTCCTCAACAAAATGAAGCTTGTCATCAAAGTGAAGTCCATCCAACAGAACGGCTAATGGTTCGTCGGCATAGCACTTCTTCAAGTTGGATACATGAAACGTATTGTGAACCCTGCTCAGCTCTTGTAGAAGCTTAAGCTTGTAAGCAACGGATCTAACCTGTTCTAACACCTTAAAAGGTCCAACATATATGGGGTTTAACTTCCCCCATTCGCCAAAATGTACAACCCCTTTCCAAGGCGAAACCTTACGCATAACCTTATCTCCAACTTGAAATTCCATCGGCTTACACTTTTAATCGGCGTAACTCTTTTGTCGATCATGAGCGGCTTAAATTCTTTGCTTGATCTGAATGATCTTCTTGATCGTCTCTTGAACTATCTCTGGACCAGTAAGTTGAACTTCTCCAACCTCGGCTCAACAAACAGGTGAACAAAACTTTCGAGCGTAAAGTGCCTCAAACGATGCAGCCTTAATGCTAGCGTGATAGCTATTATTATATGAAAACTCGGCTAACGGAAAATGGTTAACCCAACCCTTTCCAAAGTCGATCACACAAGCACGCAGCATATCCTCGAGAGTTTAAATAGTCCTCTCGCTTTGCCCGTCAATTTGTGGATGATATGCAGTACTTATATCCAAATTCATACCTAAAGCCTTCTGAAGTGACCTCCAAAAATTTGACGCAAACCTAGGGTCGCAATCACAAATGATCGAGACAGGTATCCCATGCCTCGTGACCACCTCTTTCAGGTACATTCTTGCCAACTTTTCCACGGGATCAGTTTCCCTCATTGGTATGAAGATGGCAGATTTAGTAAGTCGGTCAACAATCACCCAAATGGTGTCATATCCTTGTGATGACTTAGGAAGCTTCATGACAAAATTCATCATGATATTATCCCACTTCCATTAAGGTATCTCGGGTTGCACCAACAGACCCGATGGCCTTTGGTGTTCAGCCTTGACCTTAGCCCAAGTCAAACATTTGCTAACATAGGTGGCGATGTTGGCCTTCATATTGGGCAACCAAGATAGCTTCTTCATGTCATGATACATCTTGTTAGAACCCGAATGGATAGAGTATTTTGACTTGTGGGACTCGTGCATGATCAGAGTCCTCAAATCGTCATAACATGGTAACCAACTCCTGCCATTTAAGCATAGAGTTCCATTCGCGCAGGGTTCCAACTTCTTCGTTCTAAGTTTCTCTGGATCTTTTGAATTTTCAATCAACATACATCAAACATCTTCGTTCTTGATGTTCTCTGGCTTTCGTGCTTCAGTCTGAGCATTTAAGATTTGTTTAAGAAGATCTAAGCCAATATTCATGACTAAGGCTCGAACTCTTAATGGTTTATTTCGTTCTTTCCTGCTCAAAGCATCAGCAACAACATTTTCTTTTCTTGGGTGATAACGAATCTCACAATCGTAATCACTGAGCAACTCTAACTAACGACGTTGCCTTATGTTCAACTCTTTCTGATTAAGAATGTGTTGTAAACTCTTATGATCAGTAAACATCGTACACTTGGTCCCATACAGATAGTGCCACCAAATCGTGAGAGTGAACACTACTGCTCTAAGTTCCAAATCATGAGTCATATAGTTCTTCTCATGAATTTTCAATTGCCGTGATGCATAAGCAATCACCTTCTCTCTTTGCATCAACACAACGCCCAAACCTTTGATTGAAGTATCGTAGTATGTGATAAAATCTTCACTTCCTTCAGGTAAAGCCAGAATTGGTGCACTACACAACTTCTTCTTCAACAGTTAGAATGCTGCTTCTTGTTTGTCACCCCAAACGAACTTGACCTTCTTCTGAGTAAGCTTGGTCATTAGCATGGCGATCTTCAAAAACCCTTTGATGAATCTTTGGTAATACCCAGCAAGACCTAAAAATTGCCGAATCTCCGTTGGCGTTTTAGGAGATGCCCAATCTTTTATGGATTCAATTTTGGCGGGATCCACATGAATGCCTTGACTATCAATCACGTGGCCAAGAAATTGTACCATCGGTAGCCAAAATTCACATTTAGAGAATTTAGCGTATAACTCCTCTTTCTTAAGCAATTATACAATTTCCTTAAGATGTTCTTCGTGTTCCTTCTTGTTCTTGGAGTAGATGAGAATATCGTCAATAAATACAACCATAAATTTATCCAAAAATGGCTTGCACACGCGGTTCATGAGATCCATAAATACCGCTGGTGCGTTCGTCAAGCCAAATGGCATAACTTGGAACTCATAATGACCATATCGAGTTCTGAATGCTGCCTTTAGAATATCTTCTTCCCGTACTCGAAGCTGGTGATAACCTGATCGTAAGTCTATCTTAGAATAAATACTAGATCCTTGTAGTTGATCAAATAAATCGTCGATCCTTAGGAGTGGATAACGATTCTTTACCGTTAACTTGTTCAGCTCTCGATAGTCGATGCACATTCAAAATGATCCATCATTCTTTTTGACAAACAAGACCGAAGCTCCCCAAGGTGAGGAACTGGGTCTTATGAAGCCCTTGTTAGAAAGTTCTTGGAGTTGGTCTGATAATTCCTTCATTTCAGACGGGGCCAACCGATAAGGTGCCCGTGCTACAGGTGCAGCACCAGGTATCAACTCAATTTACAATTCCACTTGTCGAGTCGGAGGGAGACCTGATAAGTCCTCAGGAAATACTTCAGGAAAAATTCAAATGATCGATACGTCCTCAAGTCGCTTCTTCTCTAACTTATCTTCAATCTCCTTTGTAGTAACATGTGCCAAAAAGATAGGACATCCTTTTAGCATGTACTTCTGTGTTTTAGTGAACGAGATGATGTTCAAATGAGTCTTGTTTCCTCGGTCGCTTTCATCACCGTAAACAATCAACGTTTCATTTCCCCAGGGAATACAAATGATTTTCTCGGCATAGACAATGACGGCTTGGTACTTTGCCAACTAATCCATACTGATAATGACGTTGAGACTACCAAGTTCTACGGGCATTAAGTCTAAATGTTGAATGGGTAATTCAGGAAGTTTAATGTACAACCCCTAAGGATAGTGTTTAACCCAATTATTCTCCTGTCGGCTAGTTCAACGTCATAATAGTAATCTAATGCAGATGGTGTAATATCAATTTGAGAGCTAAATGCAGTAGACACAAAGCTTCTATCGGCACCAGTATCAAATAAAATAGAAGCATAGCGGTTGTTTAGAAGGAACGTACCCGTCACGACGTTGGAGTCTGGGTTTGTCCCTGCACGGCCTACCTTTACTGGAGCATTTCCATTTCCAGCTTGGTTACTGCGGTTGTTGTTTTTTAGCTTTGGACAATCCTTCTTGAAGTGTCCTTGGGCTCCACATTCATAGCAAGTGGGTTTCTGACCTGCCCTAGTGCCCCTCTGATTGTTACTAGCATTAGTATTTACAGGAATCCTACAGTCGCGGGCTAGATCGCCAACTCTATTGCAATTATGGCATTTGGGAGCACATGGACCATCATGGTGATAATTGCATTTAGCGCATAAGGGCTTAGATCCCTCGTATGGCCTCTTCTCACTAGATCCCGTAGTGTAAGCCCTATCGGTGTTCTACCTCTTGTTTTCTTGTTGTTGTTGTTGGTTATCATTGTGCTTTCTTTTGTTCTCAGTCTGACCCTCAGCAAAAGTGTGGATTTTCTTATCCATCAGCTCGGTTGTTATTTCAATTGCCTCTTGCATTGTCTTAGGCTTTGATGCTACTACACTTCCGTGGATCATGTCGGGCAAACCACCGACATATCTCTCAATCTTTTCAGACTCTTCAGGAATCATTTTAAGACACAACAATGCCAATTCCTGAAAATATTGGTTGTAACCTATCACGTCGGTACCTTTCACCTTCAAATTCTACAACTCAGCTTCGAGCTTCTTAATCTCGGTCCTCGGGCAGTACTTGTCAGTCATCTTCTTTTTAGGTCTACCCAAGTCATTGCATACACAACATTAAGACCAACAGTCCTAACGTGGGAGTTCTACCACGTTAGAGCACTTCCATGAAGAGTACAAGTGGAAAACTTGATTTGGTTTTCTACAGAGCAATTGCTTATACTAAACACATTTTCCATTTTCTCAAACCATTGAGTCAATTCGACAACTCCTTTTGTGCCCTTGAAATTTAGAAGTTGGCACTTCATGAAGTCTGGGTAAGTGTACTCTCTAGCAACTCGTTCCGTCCTTCTAATACCCGTTCCTGAATTATGGTTGTCTTCTCCATTCATGCTTCTGTCAGCATCACGTGCTGCCAAAGCGGCAGTAACGCCTTGGTCGATCATTGCCTTAAGCTGGGCATTGGTCACAGTGGTAGTGATGGCGGTTGTTGCGGCTGGCATTGATCTGGTGGTTCTTTTTGGTGCCATTTTCTTCAATCACAAGAAAATATAATACACGTTAGATTTCATAAAATCATAACCATTACATGACATATACACAATAAGTAAAGTTAGATTACATCACATAATGAAATATACACCTGAATTGCAATCAACAATGATATAACTAAATTGACATTCATTCATAATAAATTTGATTACAGACATGACATAATACATCCTTTCCATATATAATCTGGAAACATACATGACCGATTCAGATACAAAATGATCACTACGATTAGGTTACAAAATGAAATATAAACAACCTGCAACCTTAATAGTTAGGAGTTAACCGGTAATACTTAGTAGCCTAATACAATATAGCTACAACATAACCAAATCTACGAATTGCTACCGGCCTCCTCTGGTATCTCTGACTGTGCTGGACCGCAAGCGGGTCCTAACTTTCCTTGTAGTGCTATCATCTGTGTCTGTAGTGTACTCATCAGTCTCAGTGTCTCCATAAGCTGTGCCTGCCTAGTGTGGTCTGCTGCTCGCAAGGCTGCAATCTCTGACTGTTATGCTACCACCTAAGTATGCAATGTCATAACCTCAGAACGTGCAAGGTCACTAGCATCGATAGAACGTCTCCAGGCCTTACGGGAAAGTCTGGCCTCTCTCTCTATGAGTAAAACAGTGTAAGCATGAGTACGTCTATCTCTCTGTAGTAAGTTGAGCCGACCGCTCATCAGTGACCTCGCATCCTGTGCCTCACCCAGTCTCACATAAATCTCATTTGTGTCCTGTCTGACAGTAGTAACAAAGTTGGTTATCCTCTGACCTAACTCTATCTCATCAGTCGCCAGTGCCCCTGGCATTTCCTCAAGCATCTCATCCCAAGTATCTGTAATCCCATAACTAACCTCTCTCTTTAGATCTCGCCTAATCTCCCTATCTAAAGTGGCAATGAAACCATAGTCTGCCCTAAAACCTCCAGTCGGTCTAGTAGCAGGAGCAGACAAGATCTCTCTGACCTCGTACCTAGGACCAAAGAAAAACATAACCTCTTCCGAGGTGGTAAGCAAACCTCAGGCCTATCCGCTCCATGGTCAGTAGAGGGTAGCAGCAAAGATGGTGATGAAGTCGGTAAGGGTATAGGTAAGATATGTGGTGTCCCTGATGGTGGTGCATCTGATCTAGTGCAGGAGAGTATGATGGGTGGTGGTAATGGCAGTGAATGAGAAGTAGATGGTGCCTTGGCTCTCAGCCGGATCATAGCAGCTCAATATCCCAATAGATAAATAGGACTAGCAGGTGGTAGTGGTGATATTGGTAGTGGTGGTGAGGGAATCTGAGGTAGTGGTGATGACCATGGGGAGAGTGGTGATGGTGGTAGAGTAGGTATAGTAAGAAGTCTGGCAACCTCTATATCTGAAGGAAGTGATACAAGTTTTTGAGCTCGGATAGATATCCCAACCATAACACGATGTATAAGTGGGGGGACAGAGTCGGCCAGAGTTGGGTGCTCCTCCTCCTCATCGTCCTCGTCCTCCTCCTCATCATCAGCCTTGTCTCCGGAGGGCTCCTCCTCCTTATCATCATCATCATCATCTCTATCGGTGGGATAATCAGCTGGATCCTCCTTAGGATCCTCATCATCATCCTCCTCCAGATCCTCCTCGGGATCAGACTCAGGAACATATCCTGGTAAATCAACAGTGGGTGAGACAGCAGTAGGCAGTGGCTGCTCCTTAGCTAGGAGTACATCATCCTCCGGTGGCATAAACACCGGGTATACCGGCTCAGGAACAAACTCTGGTGAAGGTGGGTACTCAGGACCCGACACATAATCAGGAGATGGCGGGGCCTGAAAAACGGCTACCACATATGCATACGGATCTTCTGGCAAACCTCTAAATGGACTAGATACCGCCGTGTATGTGACTGTGGAATCCTCTGAATCCAACATGACTATATCTAAAAATCAAAAGTAGCGTATATAAGTATTTAATATAAGACTCTTATAGTAATATACATTTATATCATAACATGTATATCAATCATGAATGCATCTAGTCTAATCAACTAATGCAACAACTAGTGTATGTATTCCCAGTGAAAATCCCTTTGTATGAATCCAATGTTTGAAAACGATTATAGTCCAGCAAAAATATTTGACCTGGTTCTCTATAACCTTGGCTCTTGATACCAATATGTAACACTCCAAAAATGGATCGCAGCGAAATATGGGTCTGAGGGTGGTACTTCATAGATCAATAACTAAAGATATATATAAGAACAACCCAAAAGTCATTTAAAAACCGATACATTGGATTTAGCAAAGTGTTTGTTACAAAAATCCAGAAGCTTCACTAGTTCAAAATACAAATTACAAGATTCTAGTCCATAACAAGTGTTCCCCAAAATGTAATGCAACCAAATCTTTAATGCATGACTTCCAAAATAACGACCACCAATGTATCCCTTGTCTTGTACCTTACCGATCTCTTGAGAAAATATTGCTTAAAACGTCAACATATTGTTGAGTGAATTCATAGGTTTATAAAATGTATAATGTAGGACCGCAAGATTTCCCCATGATAATGCAACAGATGCAAACATCATAAAATGTGATTACGTTGCCCTAAGCTCATGACACTGAAGATCAACATGTATGAATTGCAATATAAATTGCCAACATTGCCCGTGATGATGTTCTAACCCGCAACACCCTAAGTCCGACATGGTATACGTTCGTTGTCCGGCAAACCGGCACAGTGAGTATGACTTACCCGAACGAGGATGTAAATCTCAAATAGATCTATTTATAACATTCACGCTCACAACAAGTAATTAACTGTTCATGATAATGGGCTCAGAGGGTTATCGCTACTTAGGCAAACACGTAATCATAATGTAAAATGTCCACTTGCGTCCAATTGTAAAACATGCATATGTTTCTCACCCCAAAACTTGTAAATCATTAAAATGTAAAACGTGGGGCTATGAACTCACCTCGAGTGAATGAATATCACGTATATCACAGAAAATGCGTCAGATAAACGCCGAATGCAACCTGATTAATTATAGGCCGTATAAGTACTAAGCACTTTGAATAACTACTACCATATATAATTCTATATAGCTACACCATCATCTAATTTCGTTTATGAAATCATATTTATAATGTAAAAACATTTATAAATATCTCTTTAGTAAAAACGGCGTAACTTTATTGTTTTAAGCCCGTTTCTTACGTTTCTTATGTCTACGTTCTCGTATTAAGATGACGTATCAAAATATTATATTTTAGTCGGTAGGCGTACCCATCCGATCCAATAATCTCACAAACACTGGGTAGGCGTACCCATCCGATTCCAACAATCATGCATAATATTCACATAGCAGTCATAAGCACATATCTTGTCCCAAGAACAAAACCACATTTCGTACAGATCAATTCAAAACATTTCAGAACATATTTGAGTATCATTTTCCCCTAACTGAAAAACCAGTAAAAAGTGGGGCTACGAGAACTCACCTCATACAAGTCTTTAGCAACCAGCTCTTAATCACACAAGCAAATGCAACGACGCCCGCACACGACCTAGTCCAGTTAATGTCTCAATTTAAATCATCCAAATCCAAAACAATCTTCACGTTTGATGCATAGAGTTTTTAACGCGTTGTACAATTACCCAAAATAGTTTAGTGGCGTGATGGTTGACAACTTATTTCCACAATCATATCAATCTCATTCCTCGATAATACATACTTATACTATTTAGCATAAATAGATAAGTAATATAATAAATATTTATAATTATTAATTATAAATATATCTCGACAAGTCCATTCGGTACACCTTAGTAACTTCAAAATAATCATTATACGGCTGAAAATGAAACGTTTACTCATAATAAATACATTAGAGAAGTTTCGAGAAAAATTATATTTTTCGTCTTTTAGTGAATTTATTAAATAAATAAAATAATTAAATATTATTTTATTATTTAAAATCAAAAATCATGTTTTTAAAAAAATTTCTAAGTATAAACTTTTTACGAAATTTTGAGATGACCCGTACGTTTATACAACGTTTTCCAATGTTTAAAACCTTATTTTTCAACATTTTTCACAAATTCGACACTTTTCGACAAAACCTCAAAATCTCAATCTTTAACGCTTACCAACACTTTTTTCCTAAAATATCGTTCAATATCACTTCGTAAATACATTTTCACTTTCAAAAGTCCGTCAAAACTCTCATAACTACTAAATATAGCTTATTGGGCTTTAAGGCCCAACAAGGGTCCATTAGGATATATATAAGTCCAAAATACTATTTAAGTCCCCAACCATGGTCCATTTATATATATAAGTATATACTTATATTTAGAAATAATCCGGACCACAATAAGCCCTCCCATTAAGCCGCGGCTCAACTAGACTTATTGGGTCGTGAGTCCATAAACTCCAAAATACGTATATTAAGCTTTAAAATAAGCTATTAAGCTACGTGTCGCTTTTGGTTACTACCATAAACCTCAAAAATAGTCCACAACATACGTCATAACACAAAAATATTCAAAATCACTTTCCTGGTGATTTTGGGAATCCATTCGTGGCCTACAAGCCCAAATAAGCCAAGAAATAGCTTAAAAATAAGCCTGAATAAGCCATACATGCTACTATCAAAAATAAGCATTCTAGCATTATATATTATTCAACCATCATGACCGCGACATCAAAACTACAAAAACCCTCTTTTTCCTTTTCTTTTTACACGAACCAAACACCCCCTTTTTCTTTCGTTTCGCTTCCAAAAATTGATTTT
>BQNB010073521.1:0-20000 GCA_026074375.1 Tanacetum coccineum
CATCAGATTTCACTTCATCAAAGAGCATGTTGAAAATGGTGTGATTGAACTTTACTTTGTCAATACGGAGTATCAATTGCGGACATCTTCACTAAAGCTCTTGGCCGAGAAAGAATTGAATTTTTAATCAACAAGATGGGTATGCGAAGTTTTACGCTAGAGACTCTAAAAAAGTTGGCAGATGACATTGACGAATAGTGGTGGAACTTATTCGAATATCCTTTGTATCATATGTATATAATATAACTCAGAAAAACCAAAAATATTTTCTTTTTATATAACCTTTATAAAAACAAAAATACAAAATTAAAAAAAATGAGAAAAATACAAAAAGACGTTTTCAAATGGCATGTCTTCTGAAAATCGATAACATTTACGGTCTTAGAAATATCATTTAACAATGATACAAGCCTGTAAATGAAGTTCGAGTAGAAGTTTCAAATGTTTTCAAAACATGCCAAAATGGCTTGCTATTATTTCAGATAGCAACCCGGTCATCATCTCAAAGGCAAGTATTTCAAAAAGAAATCTTGACCTCTCAACGGGAATTTATTCTCGGGCATGGTCAACTTTATGACCATGCAAAGGCTTGTGATTACTTTGCATCACAAACCATGCTTCCTATATTCCATGAGTGTACGTCTCAGTGCGCTTATGTGATTAAATAAGAGAAATCTTATTTATCTTGGTATTTGTTGTTTTGTCACAAACAAAATCATTCCATCATCTGAAAATACTTTTCAAAAATACATTTGACTTCTCAAACAATGTCTACAGCTCTTTAAATAGAAAACGGGTCATTGTTTGAGGGGGAGAGAATGTCAAATTTCTTTGTCATGATCAAATGAGCTGTTAAAAAGGGAAAAAGAATTTAAACGATTATTTGTGCCTTATGTGTTACTTGTTTATGCCTTTAGGGTGTAGTTTGCTAAAATTATGTCTATAGGTATGAGAGTTTAAAACATTAGGGACCAAGTGTGCTATTTGTTTATCTTGAATATACCTTATAAAGCATAATTAGCAAGATTAATAAGTAGTATAAGATGAGGGACCAAAAGTGTCAAAGTTAATAATTGTTTATACCACTTTACCAATCATCACCGTCCCATTTCACTGTACACACACTCAACACACACTCCAACACACACACGAACACATTACACTCGAACAACTTCCATCTAGCTGAATCATTCCGTTTCAAATCTAAGGTATAACTTTTACCTCGATCTTCATCTCCTAAACAACTCGAATCCCTAAAAGAATTGTGTGTTTTCGTCATTTTTGATCATAACAGCCCTAATTATAAAATTAGGGTTCGTCAAATCAAAAGGTGGTGAAAACGTGTAATTGATTGAGGGCTTTTGTAGTACTAGGCTTAATAAATGTAGAGGTTTTCTTAACTTGATCATTTGTTATGTGTTAAATGTGTTCTTGAAAGAGTTGTGTTCGAAAAACTAGTGTAAAAGTGCGAAATAAAACAATGTGATATGTTTGTGTATGAGACTGTTATTGCTTAATGAAAATGCTAGTTTAGAGTCGATATTGCACAAATGTTTCATATGGACCAAAACAAATAATGTGCTATGAATCGAACGAGTGGCTAAGTGATAGGATCGAACGAGTGTCTTTTAGACTGGACCGAACGAGTGTATGCTAGAAAGGATCGAACGAGTGTATGTTGTAAAGGATCGAACGAGTGTATGTTGTCATGGATCGAACGAGTGCCTAATTGCATGGATCGAACGAGCGCCTATGTGACTGGATCGAACGAGTGATGTTTTGATCGAACGAGTGATTTTATAAAAGGGATCGAACGAGTGTTGCTTAGAAAGGATCGAACGAGCGACCATTTGACTAGATCGAACAAGTGACTTACAATAAGGATCGAACGAGTGATTGTTAATATGAATCGAACGAGCCACTGTCAATGTGGATCGAACGAGTGACATATAGTAAGGTCCGAACGAGTGTTTGCTTATAAGGACCGAACGAGTGCTTATAATAAGGACCGAACGAGCGTAATTTTGTGAAAAACCGATCAAGGTGTTCTTTTGAGGACCTAATGTAGGCTTATGGTGAAAATAAGGAGTGCTCGAGTACAAAGTTTTCAAGAATTTCTTAGTAAATTCAAAAAATTTCAAATTACTGTACTCGGCACTATCTTATATACCCTCATAAATTTAGGGGGAGCATTAAAATGTTCCTTATATATTGTATATAACATTTCTTACCCGAATGGTTAATCAATTGATATCCAAAATATCAAGGGGTTAACATTTTGGATAAGGGGAGAAAATGTGATTAACCTGGATCTAACTTGTATTGAAAGATGTGATCGAATAAAATGGACTCAATGCACTCCACACTTAGCATGTACTACGATCACGGGGCACATGTTAAGGGGGAGCTTTTAGTGAAATAAAAACATCAAATGTAACCTTTTATATTATATCAAACACTTTGAATGAATTTTTTCAATGATTTTGGTTTGTAATGGTGATGGAATACTTTAAAAGACCGACCATGTACTTAATTTTATAGAGTTATAAGGTGGTTAGGTATAGATATTCAAATCCCATGATCCAGCCAGAACCGGAGGGGAGTCTACCCATGGGGAAATATCCACTAGTTAGTGTATATGAAAGTCCTTAGTATGATTAAAAAGGAGAAAAAGTGAGAATCGGGAATAATGCCGACTGAGATGAGCTAACACTGGAACAAACCCAACAAGGTGTTAGTTATGAAGTCTCGGTAAGCATTGAAGGGGTTGAAGAATGAAAAAGAAATGTAAGGATAAAGGGTGAAAAGAAAGAAGCCCTCCATACACTTAGGCAGAAACCGGGTCAATACATATGCTGTCAGAAACACTTAGGTGTTGTCTGACAATGAAGACAGTCATGGACCCAGTGACGCTATGCACAAACCCCTCCCAGCCACTCAAAGTCGGAAAGACTTTGTTTCAAAACTCACGGAGATACACTCATTTCTATTGACTTTCTCACTCCGAGTTAGTTATAATGAGAAAAGGTGGCACTCACTCCAGCCTCCGATCACTAAAAATAAAAGTGCACTATTGAGTCTAGAGCCAAAAGAGATCATCTATTAATCTCATTAGGACACTTGTCATATTTAGGCCTTGTTATCTCACACAACGTGAATATCAAGTAATATCATTAGAGTCCTGTGCAAGATCCTTGTGATTTTGCCAGAACATCCGAGTGATACATAGGTATTCATAATGAAGATGGAAATCCTGCTTGAGCCAACATCAAACAAGCTCATGGTAGATACTTATGCGATCTATGAACAAGCTTTGACAACTGAAACAACAATGGTGCGATTCTATAATCAAACTTGTTCCAAGTATATGGATCAATGTTAAAGAATTTGAAATGCTTAAAACTCTCGAGGTAGTCACAAAACCACTTAGCAATGACACGTCGATTGATTTTCAAATCAATTTTTCTATATCAATCGGTGAGATAGTAACTCACTGGTTCACTCTTATCGTGTTGTCTGCTTTGAGACGTCCGATAACGAGACATGCTGAGTTACTATGAATCCTAATACTTATGTGTTAGGAAAGATTCGAATACTACAGCTGAAATCCTGTCAAGAGTTTCTTCTTAAATTGAATCTATCTGATCACAGGTCAATCCTCACGGATTTGAAGGTTACTCCAACCAAACTTGGGCGAATGACAAAGCCATATTCGTCCCCTCGCTTTATTGTTAACTGTTTTATGCAGGCTATTTAAAGATGGTGGTGGAGGTTCCTGATTCCAGCTAACTCACAAGATCCATAGCCACATGCTCATACCCGATAGACAAACATAAGGACTTCATGAAAGGCTCAAATACATATTTCAAGACTTCTGCTACTCTGATACCGAATGTCTTTCTCGAAGTGACGAAGTATTATTGTTAACAAATTTCAAGAAAGACGTAGCATTAAAGTGTTTCAAGTCAACCATTCAAGAAAGGTATGAGTGTAACACCCTCAAATCTGAGTATGCAGCGGAATGTTGAATATCCGAAGGCGTTACATTATTGGGTCAATAGCACAAGATCTGAGAACGACTACTAAACGTGTCGTTTGAAAAAGATACATTGGATTAACAAAATACTTGTTTGTTACATAAGCTCATGGCTTCAAATTGTTCAACAATATAGATAAAGATTCCGGTTTATAACAATTGTCCCCAAAGTGTAATAAGACCCCAAATCTTAAGTGTTGACTCTTCAATTATTGACTCCCAATGTATCATCGCACCTCGTGCCTTATTGACCTGAAAAACATGCTTAAAACGTCAACATAATGTTGGTGAATTCATAGGTTTATGTAAATCAATTGTAGGACCGCAAGATTTCCAAGTGTATGATTAAGCAACAAATGCAAACATCATAAAAAGGTAATTACGTTTTCCTAAGCTCATGACTAGGGGTGTTCACGGGACGGGGCGGTTCGGTTAGTTGGAAGATTTGAACTATCCATCGCGGGGCGGGTAATTCATTTTACTACCCGAAACCGAACCGTACTAGGCGGCTCTTGTTCTGGTAGTCATTTGAATACATGTTTCTTCATTTTGGATACGACACATACTTTTGTTCTTCAAGTATATCTGTAGAAATTAATTTTGACAAAGTTTTTAAGGTGGGCTATTCTCAGATGCTAGTCCTTCTTGGAATATAATAGGTGATCAGGCGTATGTATTATTTGAGGGCTAATGATGGATGCTCATTTTCTTCAAAATAGTTGCTAAAATGGTAGTTTATCTGGATGTAAGCAAGTTAGTTTATCTATTTTGTGAATCAAATAACGGTTAGTTCATAAATTATGGTAAAATTGTTTATAGAATTGGTTAGTGAAATGTTGTCAATGATTGTAAAATGGATTTTCATGTGATAGTGAATGTTTTTTAAAGTTTAGTAATGTTTTAGTAAGTGAATTGCATGTATAAATTGAAAGTTGAAATATGATTGACGAAATTTTCCACAAACACTTTACTTTGATAGGATAAATTGGGTTCTTTATTTTCCTCCTTATTGTACGTGGTTTCCTAATACTACAATCATCAAACACTAGGACACATACATTAAATTAATGAGGAGGCAGCGACTCTTTGGGTAACAATTCGTGATTGACAAATCATGGGGAGCTCGAGCGCCTGTGACCTCTCTTGCTCCATCTAAACCAAACCAAAGGGCGTTCTTTCCTTTCAGGGCCTTATCTCTCGTCCTTCATCTATGCCTGAAGCCAGTTCTCAACAATACTCCAATGATATATTCTAGCGCGCAAAGTGACCCCTTTTGTATCAAAACATGATTTACTCTCTTTTCCTCCTACTCTCTCTCGATGCCATCAGCTCCTACTCGATCTCTTCCTCCTTGTCGTGGGCATCTCTAACAATCACTCCTGAATACCACGTATCACCTCCCCGTATCGGGCTAGTGTCCTCACAACGGCGCTGGGAAAAGCAACTAGATAATGACAGGGCGCAGGTCTGTGAACAAATTCAACCTGATCTTGATAGGATCCTAATTTCAGGAATAGTTGGTGCAAGCCAAAACCTTGACAAGACAATTGGTTATATACATCGCTTTATTTGAACACCAGCAGGATGCCGTGTAGTATGGAAGGTAACACGTGATGCAAGTGATGTTTGGTAAATTGTTTATGCATCTCATGCGCAGGGATGAAGACATAACATGGCGAAATGGAATGTATCATGGTATGAATGAATGATGAGTAAAATATCATATAAGATAAATTAATGTTTGGATAATGTTTAGGACATACGAGCTTATAATATTACCTTGCCTTAAGAAATGTTCTAGTATTTATATAAATAACTCTTATATAAATAAATGTAAAATGTACGTAAGGGATGTAAGCATATTTGTGTGTGGTATCATATATTACTTTATATAGAGATATATTTTATATATTATATATAAGATATATATATTATATATCTCTAGATGTATGTTATATGTATGTCTTGTAAGACATAATGTATGCAAGTAAGCAAGTAGTGTGTATGCATATGAAAAAGTTTGATGTGATGCAATGTTTATGTAAATGGTTATAGTCTAGGTAAAATATGCAACCTAGTTCTCTATAACCTTGGCTCTGATACCAATCTGTAACCCCTAAATTGGCTTTGCTATCAGAAATATGTCCGGGAGCGTTACTTTATAATACAATTGCATAAGACTTGAGAGAACGACCTCTAAAATGTGTCGTTTGAAAAGAAATCTTGAAATGTTTGGACTCTAATGTACATCAAGTAAGCCAAGCATCTAATTCACATGAGAAAAACATGCTTAAAAGTGGCTGTCAAACATTAAGTTGTGTGTTCATAGTTTTGTAAGTATAAATGTTGATTGCAAATGGTTTATACATGTGTGTTCTCACATTCTCAATCTTATATTAGTCACAATATTGTAAGAAAAATATGAATGTTGGAAATCAAAGATTGTTAAGTGTGTTATGACATTTCTTCCTTATATTAATCGCAAAAATGTAAGTATAAATGTTGAAAATTAAAGATTTGTAAAGTGTGTATTGCCTAGTATGCAATATCTAAAAGAGTAATTATGATTACACTAAGTTCTGAAAACGATTGCTCTACAGTAAATAACAGACATGTGATCATTAAGTTGCCCCTACCCTGGAATCACTCTAAAGCATTGATTTAGTGGACATGTACTCATGCAGATGCCCTATCTGGAACACCCAAGCATTTATTTATTCAAATGTACTCATACAGATGCCATACTTGACCACCGAAGCATATTTTTTAATGGATACTGTACTTCATAATGTTGCCTACCTGGAACAACGGAGCATTTATTATTGGACATTAACTCTCACTATAGTTGCCTTACTTGAAACACAACGAGCATTTTTTTAATGGATGTGTAATCCATCAGATGCCTTATACTGGAAACACTACGTGCAGTTATTTACATTGGACTCTACTTATAAAGTTGCCCTACTGAATAACACGAGCATTTATTGTATTGGATATGTACTATACAGATGCCCTACCTGGAACATCCGAGCATTTATTTAATGAACATGTACTCATACAGATGCCCTACCTGGAACACCCGAGCATTTAATGTGATAACCGATAAACTTTCCAGGGTCTTAAGTATTATAAAATTTTATAATTATATTGGTGTCTTCCGATTTTGTCAGTTTTCTAGGAGAAAGCTGAAAAGTTGACTTCGGTTGACTTAATTTGTGAAGAACGGTTACGGTTTAATTGGGTGTTAAGAGAGTATTGAGTTTCGTAAGTGAATCACTCTTGATTCATTTTTCCATATCAGAGTGTTTAGGTTGGCATTTTAATGCGTTCCGGGAAGTTTTCCCGCGTTTCGCGAAAATCACCACGCAGCGCGTACCTGTACGACAGTTAAGTAGAAAACGGGTTTAATAATCTTGGATGAATTTAACAAACTTATTTGATAAGTAATTTCGTAATTGGAAGTAACGTTCGTCTTGTGCGTAAATCGTGGAAGTGTGATTTAAAAGTTATCAGAAAACGAGTGTTTTTGAGAAATTTAATCAAAGTCCGTAATGGTCGTGAAAGTGAAGTTTTTGGACAAATCTAAAATGTCAAGTCATATTTTGAAGTTGTGATACTTCTAAACTTATGAGAAGGGTCTAAGTTAAATTTAAACTAAACTCGTTTAGATGTTTAGATGAATTTTGGGAGGTTTAGTGTGGAAATATGTCGTGTAAATAACATAGGTTCATGGAAAAGTGTTTTTAAGTTCAATAAAAATACTAAGGAACTTCAAGTAACGTTTTAAAGTGATGAATTTTAAGTTTTAAGTAAACCAGACACAAAAAGAGGCAAGCCCGAGCATCATAGGATGCTTGATAAGTTAAGACAAGGAAGGGAGACAACAAAACAAAAAATTTAAACTACATGGTCCTAGTAATGGTACATATACTTTTGTCACCACCCTAAACACACTTTATGCATGAGTTTGAAATCATTTTCTCTCTTTTCCTTCCCCTTGTGCTCGTCCGAACTCACCCAACACGTTTTAGGTTATAGATTAAACTACGTTTGGGTAGTCGGTTCGATTTTAGTATTTAGGTTATAGATTAAACTACGTTTGGGTAGTCGGTTCGTATTTCGTCTCGCTTTTCAAAACCTTTTTGGTAAGTTTTCTAAAAACTAAAAATAGTTGTACTTTTATGATTATTGTGATGAGCTTATGTTAGTTGGACAAGTCGTTTGTAAAAAAATCGAACACGAAAATTCAAAATGGAAAGAGATAGGGTGCGTTTGTTTGACGTGGTCACAAAAGGGAAAGAACAAAAAACGGTCACTTTTATATTATGGTTATGATGGTATATTACTTTTGTGGTAATGTGTTTGTTGGGTATTTTGAAAAATGTTAGCTTAAAAACAAGCTAGTTAGGGCTTATTATATTTTTTTGGGCCTTTATTGGTCTCGGCAAAAAGAAAGAAAAGAAAAGGGATATTGGGCTTGGCCCATTTGGTTGTTCCAGCTTATTTATAGCTTATTCGAGCTTATGGCTTATTTATTTTGGGCTTATGTTAGTTTCGGTTTATATTGGGGTTTATGGTGATCTTATATTCGGGACTCAAGCTTATGTTTGTTTTGGCTTTATTGGGCTCAATGATTATTTAGTTTCGGACGTATATTGGCCTTTTGGCTTATTTGGTTTCGGCCTATTGGGCTGTGTGGCTTATTCGATTTCGGTTTGTATTGGTCTTCGGTCCATTGGATTGATATTGGTACTCCAGGTAATGTTGGTATATATATATATATATATATATATATATTTAGTTATTTATATTTATATTTGTTTATTTATTTAATTATATATATATTTATTTATATTTTAGTTTCTATTTTATTATTGATATATATATAGAATTTGTGGCTTATGTTTTGGATTGTGATTATTATATATATATATTGAATTTGGACTTATAATTTTAGTTTTGGACCTTCGTTATGGCTCCCGGTCTAACGAAAGTTATAAATACTAGCAATTTTTTTTAAATGGTTTTGGGCCAATTAATATAAACTTTTGGGTAGTGATGGCCCAATGATAAGTAAATGGACTAATGGACTCAAATTGGATTTAAAATGGCTATGTTGGACTTAACGAATTCTATAGGATTAACATTGGGCTTTTAGGCCCAATAAAGGAAAAAAATAGATAATTACGAACGTGGAAAATGATTAATTTTAGTTATGATTTAGTAAACGCATTTTGTAACTGGATTTTTGGTTGTTTATCTGAACTTTGGAAATTCGCGCTCATAGTGTTGTAGTTTTTGGTTTGGAAACCTTGGTAAACTTTGTAAACAAACGGGTCATGTCGGATTTTACAAAAATAAACCATACTTAGAAATATTATAGGAAACTTATTTTGTGTCCTTCGGACTAAAGGACAAAAGGTGATTTTTAATGAACGTTGAGTGTCAAGATTTAACGATCAAACGTAATATACTTAAGATGACAGAATTTTATACTTACCCATTTAGCAGGATTAAAAGACGAAAATACATAAAATGTTTATTTATATATATATTTAGATATATATATATGTGGTGTGTTGAAATATGTGTGTGGTGTGTGTGTGTGTTAATCGTGTTACGATGACGTTTTATCCTTTTTTATTTGGATCTTTTGAGATTACTCACTTCTCGCGCGGACTTCTCTCGAACCTTTTTGGTCAGGTGTTTCGTTTTGTCGTTGGGTACATTTTTGAGTATTGAGTTGGTGTCGCACTTAGCCCAAGTGCATCGAGTTGAATTTTACGTAAGTTACCCAACAACCTTGATAGCAAAACGTTTTGTATTGAGAATGTGGGTTTTTGTAATGAGGGTAGGTATGACGGTATACCTAATCACTTTACACTTCACATTATGCATGAACAAGTAATAAGATGAGAGAAGATTGAAGATTGTAGAGAGAAGTTTGAGGAGACGTAATATAGCAGAGAAAATGAGAGTTGGATGATTACTTGACAAAATTTACAATATGAGAATTAACAAGAATCTACACTCTCCATAATTGGCGAGGGGTATTTATAATTAATACATACTTGGAAGAGGGGTATCCTCTATTGACAGGGTTTCAGGCTCAAAGCGTAAGGATTTATAACAACATATGTTATTAGATTTACCTTGCTTGCGTGTTCTCATTACCGAACGTCTCAAAGCAGAAACACGATTAGTGTGAATCTGATTATTACTTTCGTTCTGATTTATAGATGTCAATTCATTTCCTGGAACAAGTTTGATTCAATTTGTATAGCACCACGTTTCTTTCAGTTGACACTCAAGTTTGAGTTCATATAGAATCTAGCAAGTCAATACCAAGAGTTGTTTGATGCCTGGACTTCAAGCAGGATATCCATCATTCATTGTGAGTACATAGTATCACTCGGTTGGTTCATGGCAAAATCACAAGGATAATCGTGGGACTTCTTGTTAATAGCTTGTGAACTTAATGTTGTTCAACAAGTTGTTTGTCATGAAATGTGTCTATGATATTTATGTTTGGATCTCTTCCTGGGCTTTAGACTTGGATTGTGCGTTTTGGTTTTAGAATCGGGAGGCTGAGCAGACTGCCACCTATTCAATTTAATAACTCGGAGTGATGAATGTCAATAGAAGTCGTGTGTATTCCGTGCATTAGAGACAAGTTTCTTCTTGAGAGAAACCCGATTGGTGGGAAAGGGGGTGTGCATTGACTTCCACTGGGTCCTTATTGTCGTCTTCAATGTCTGCAATCAACATTGGGTTTCTGACCGCATTAGTATTGTACCGGTTTCTGCCTATGGTGTGTGAAGGGATTCTTTTCTTTAGACCCTTTATCCATACATTTTTTTTACATTATTAAACCCCTTCAATGCTTTACCAAGACGTCATACTAAACACTTGTTGGGATGTTCCAGTGTTTGCATTTTCAATTATTACGTCGGCATTATTCCCTTATAACATTCTATCTCCAATTCATACCTTAGGATGCTATTCTAACTATGAGTGTTCCCTGTGGGTGATCCCTCCGGTTACTGGTTGGGATCATAGGACAAACTACCTAACTTACCAGTTATGTCTTCAGAATCGTCCGTAAATAAGAGTTAGTAGGGTATGAGATGAACCATTGGTAACCGTTTGGAATAAGCATTTGAGTCTTTTAGATCAATTTTATTTATTATTTCTCCCTTATTTTAATTCCTAAGTCACCTAGATTTGGAGAATCTGTGTGTTTAAAATATTTGTCTTGAAATAGCTATGGGCGAACAAATGTTTTAAGCTTTGCATGGATTATTTGGAACTGTGTATCTGCTTCCCTCACAATTTTACATATGTTTGACACCAAATAAAATTGTTACCAAGTTTGTAAATCGATATAAAATTGAGGTTGTACATTAGTCATCTTTCTAACTCTACTCATTCTATTGAATTGTCATTATTATCTTGTTGTTATTAGAGACTTTTTGGGATTATGGTTTGATTACATAAGATATTGGTAGTGAGATGATGTATCCAAACTTTTAAACTTTGTTTTTCGAAAAAAAACTCACCCTTGAAAGATGGAGTGGTTGAACACTCAATTTTGAAAGATTATGAATTTGTCAGTGAGAAATCTTGAAAAATTGTGTTCAACTTTTTGAATAAAACATCTTGTTAGAAGACTTCTCATTTCCTCAACTCTAAGGTATGCGCATTATGTGTTAAACTATCCCTTTTTCTTGAGCTTAAAATTCCTTGACATGTCTTGTAAGAAAGCTCAAGACCTGAGTATCGTTTTGGAATTTCTCGTTGTTAGGATAGTTATCTTTTAGATAAACCTTTCCGTTATTTGAGTCAGGGTTACGGTACTGATTTTTGCGCATAAGCCATTAGAATACATAGAAATGAATGTTTTGAAAGCATTTGAAACTCCTGTTCGAACCGTCATTTACAGCCAATTGTTGCTTCGAATTAATCACATTTCTTGGTACGTAAATGTTATCGATTCCAAGAGACATGCGAGAAGTATTTTTTTGAAAACATTTTCTGATTTTTTGATTTTGTATTTTTTAAATTTTATATTTTTGTATTTTTTTTTTACAAAAATTGTACATGTTGACCTCCGCTTTGGTATGTGATGGTGAATTTGTAATTCCATCTTTGTCGTGATGTATCTATCTTGTCTGGCTGGAGGAATAAACTTTGGTCACAGCTTTGATCGTAACAGTTCATTTGTGGTCATGGAATCTTCGAGGTCTGAATGTTATGATCAGAATTCTTGTGAAACATTGAGGAAAGAGGACTGAAGTGTTATTGTCAGGCAGACACATTGCTTAAGCATCTGATGAAATTCCTTGAAGCCCTGGGTTTCTAGATAAGCAGTCTTTTCAACAACCATACAATCGGATAGTCCTTCCTTTGTAGGATTTAAAGAATGTACATGAACTGCATGTATGTTTAAGTGTTCATGCACTGACATCTAGTGTTTGTTTGCATTCAATAATTTGGTTAGTGATATTGGCATTTGAACATTTGTGGGATTCACTGTCACCCTTGTTGTGTTAGAGGTTATTTATCTTTAACTGTAGGATTCCATTATGACCACTGTCTTGAAAAATTTTTCCCGTCGGTTTCCACTAAGACAAGATCTAGGACGTCTTTGGTTTTCTCAATGCACAACGGGGAAGTTTTTTGATGAAGACCTATGTCTTTTTGGGATTTGTATTTTCTGGTTTCTTGCAAAAATTGTTTGCTATACGGGTTTGTAATCTTCGTTGTTGTCTATTATTGGGATGGAACTTAGACTTGAGTTGACTTCATTCAGGATTTTTGTTCACAGAATCATTGATTTTCATTAAAGTGAACTTCTGACTGTTGAGCATACCAAAATGTTTTATAGTCAGATAAAAACTTTCTTAGAATTCTCTAGAGTGTTTCTGCTATGGGCCACAGTCTTTGTAGAGAGCAACTACTCTTAGATGCAGGCCATTTCCTAGGACTTTCTGGTTATTGATCCTAGGTTTTGGTTTGCTACTTTTTGATGTGTCTTTGTGATCTAGCAGAAGGCATTACACTCTAGGTTTGATTTCCTACAGCTTTCTTGTGTCTTTTATTCTTAGCTTCCTTAGGTAGTGATTATGAAACCATGTCATTTGAGCTTATACCTAGATAGCAGGTGCTATCTTGTGATGAGGTTTGCAACTAGCAGATTCTCTTTCATTACGGAAATGTTGTGTAGTGACTGGTTTTTGACACATCGTTATTGACATCAACTTGGAGGCAAACGTTGCTTTGAAAGACTAGGTAAGTTCAGTCTTAAACGCAGTCGGTTGTTTATCAAATGATGGGTTTCTACGTTGGTGGTAAAGTCGGTTTCCCTATGATGTCGATTTTGCATACTTAGTATTACACTTTTTCCTGTTAAATTTCCTTAACTCTTTTTTTAATTTGCACTGTGTTTCCTCATAGTTTTTTGGTTTTTGTCTAGTTTCTTTATTCATGCATTGTAAAGTTGTATTGATCTTTTTGTTATGTGTGATTTGTTTGTGCTCTCTTGTGTGTTTATTCTGGATTTGTTTTTTTTGTTTGCTTTGTTTATTTTTTTGTGTTTATTTCTTATACTTTTTTGTGGCTAATCCACCTTTTGCTCTTTGTTGTGTTTATTCACTCCCTCTACTTGTTTTGTGCTTTTCGTTTTCTTCTGCAATTGCAAACCGCTTTTTCATGAGTTGAGCTTTGAGTTATCATTATTTACAATTCAAGAAGTGTGTGTTCTATGTTCCTTAGCTTTTATTATCTTGTTAGAAAATCAAAACATTTCTTCTTTGTTTATGCCTTTTCAAAGTCTCATTTTCTCAAGGAAATTGCCACTTTATGTTTCCAATTTGAGTGTTTTTTGTTTCAATAACATCTATGTCATGTTTTAATTGGCATTCCATTACTTGTTACTTTCAAAAATTGACTTGTTGCCCTTTTTTTAAGCTTGATTTGATATTTACGTCAAGATTAACACAATGTGCTTCCATTCTTAATAATTTTTGAAATTGGGGAAGACGGTCTTTTTGAGACGAATTTTTTCAGATTCAAAGATTGATTTGAGAGTTCGTTATCTGGTTATCAGTGTAATTTAGCAGGAGAATAGGACATGTGTCATGACATTGTTTACATTTGGTCAACCTTCCTTCCTTATTGAATCTCAGGTTGCTCAGTTTGCTGTTGTCCAGTAGCTAAAGATATTGTTTTCAGCAAGTTGTTTGAACTCACCATTGGATCTTTAATTATGGGTTGATAGATGCATCATCTGCATGTGCATCATTTCCTGATCCTGGCGGCTTGTATCATTCTCTTTGGATTCATGTCCTATGCTTTCTGTGTTAACCAAATAAGCATCCATGCTTTTTCCCGTATCTATTATCCTCTGTTTTCTGAATTGTCTTTCTCACCCAGCTGTCTGCTCTCGTTTATGATGTGATCTTTTATCAATCGACTTGCTTATAAGATTCATGTGCATGGATTCTGTGTGTCTCGGAATTCTGGAATTCGAGTAGAGTGTATTGTAGGAGTTGTGCATGTTGTTACTATTCATTCAGCCAATAAATCGTGACTTGATGAACTCTGAATCTGTTGTCTCGAGTACTTTAGTAGTTGTGGATCCAATCTCTTGAAATTCTTCTTTGTCAAGTTGTTTTTTCTAATTGATCATGTTTAGTACATATGTGGTATATAAAGTTTCAACATCTTGACAAAGAGTGTTGCCAAATTCACGTTTGAATCCGACTCGATTGTGTTCCTCTTTAAGTTGTCGTGTGATAGATGCTTGAGGGATGTGAATGAAGTTTTTGAATAGTTACCAATGCAACTCTTTTTTGCTTTGTCTTTGAAAATAGCATCCATTGCTTTAACTTCTTTGAATCTGTGCATTACTTCAATCTGCAACTTTTTGTCATCCAACCTTTTCTGAATCGTTTGCGCATGAATGATTGTTTTGAGCATATAATCTTCAATGAAATCAAAGTTTTTGAGTATTATTTCTTTGAAGAGTTGAGGTTCCATGCTAGTATATGCGCGGAAGTCCTTTCTTGCATACATACCATCTAAACTTGAAGGCTTTATTAGCACGGAGCTGAAAATTTTCTCAAATTGTGTCTTGAGCACTCTAAAGGCATTCTGGCAGTTGGACTCAAGAATAGAAAGGTTAACTAAAAGATTTGAAAAATACAAAACTAAAAAAATGTTTGAAAATTAAAGGATAAGATTGAAAATGATTTTAAAGTTAAGGATTAAAAATAAAATTGATTGAAAATGAAAGGTGAAAATTAAAATTGTTTTATTGTGATGGACTAATAGTAAACTTTTAAAAACCTAGATGTGAAAATTGAAAACTATTTAGAAGTCTAGGGGCCAAAAATGTAAAATGCAAATTATAAGAAATAAAAACGTGTTCCCTCCATTTTTTCTCAGCTTTTTCGTTTTGAAATGAAAAGATATAATACGTTTTGTATTATTGATCTCGCGGAGTGATACGGTAATCGTCGGTGAAAACCGAATATACCACGTTGATCGAAACGATGACACGAGCACGATGGTATAAGTCGTAAGTCCCGTCGTTTAACGTCACTCGAAACCGAAAAACCCGAAATACGTTTATAACGTATAAAATTTTTCTCGTTCGGTCGTCTTTATTTCACTCGTTCGATTCTTGAAGAATGCTCTCGTTCGGTCCTTGAAAGAAAACACTCGATCGATCCTCGAAGAAACTACTCGTTCGATCCTCGAAAAGACTACTCGTTCGGTCCCTTTAGTTCGATGGTCCTAGTTCGGTTGATTATAGCTAGTTCGATCCAAGCTAAAGGCGCTCGTTCGATTCACTCTCGTTCGATGGTTACTAGTTCGAATGAGCTTGTTCGATGGTAATGGAAGATGCACTCGTTCGATCAAACAAAGATGAAGCTCGTTCGATCGAAACAATGAACACTCGTTCGATCCAAATCTTAAAAACACTCGTTCGATCGAAACACAAAAACACTTGTTCGATCGAAGCAAAGAACACTCGTTCGATGCACTCTATTGTCACTCGTTCGGCTCTATAAAAGTCCACTCGTTCGGTTGTAACGTTTTCCACTCGATCGGTTTTACAAGTTGGAATAGCTAGTTCGGTGGCTTGAAAGAAGTTCTTTTAACCACAAATAAGCAACGAAAAACACCACAAGAATAAGCAACGGAATAAACTACAAAAACTTCAACATAAGCTTAAACAGTTTTCAAAAAATAAATAAAATTGTAGCTTTGTTTCATGGAGTACGCACCCATATATACCAAATTGTTGTCAACAAAAAGTCAAATGAAAAAAAATAAAAAAGGCACCCATATTCTATTTGTCAGATCTTTTTCGTCACATTAGAAACGCAGCCATAAATAACCAAATTTAGTAGATAGAATTAATAAGCCCAAATGATTTGTATAAACAGTAAGCCCAAACTCGAAGTGTTATAAAGAAATTAACGTAAAAATACGTAGAAAAATCTGAAAGAACAAAATTATTAAAAAAAAGAAAAAAAATAAGCCGAATCCAATACCAAATGTCGAATAAGTTCACAACAACAAAGACACTAAACCCACCCGTGGCGAATGATACCAAATGTCAATAACCCAAAATCACTTTTCACTTCATATCCGAAACTAGAAAATAAAATGACAAAATATGGAAGAAGTTTAGAGAGAAGTTAGAGAGAGAAAGGTAGAGAGAAGAAAAAGATTGGAAGATTACTTGCAAAATTACCAATGAGAATTAACAAGAACCAACCCCCTCTCCATACTTGGAGAGGGGTATTTATACTTAATACCAAGAGGCTTTCATGCCTTGGTATTTCTACGGGCCGGGCTCGGTATTACTTGGGCTTTCGCCCGATACACGTGACCGATTAGATTACATTTAAGAGCCCGTTTACCCGTGTAGCCTATTACAACGTATAATTATTTAATGACTGAGACCTAATATAGTTATGAACGAACTTCCATTGTTCGACTCATTATTTTGAGGCTAACAAGGCCTCATTCTTATCCCTAAGAAACTTACTGGTTCTGAGAATTATAGCACTTGGAAAAGATCTTTATATGATGATTGCACTTAATAATAAGAACAAGCTCAAGTTGGTCAATAAGGAATATGCAGAACCTGCAACCAATTCACCAATCAGATCATTATAGGAAAGAGCAAATGATATGGTAATTTCTTGGATTTTCAATACTGTTTCTGAACAAATTGGTAACAATTTGAGTTTTATGAATTCTGCACATGCTTTATGGATTGAATTAAATGAACATTATTCTCAATTAGATGGTCATAGAGTTTATCAAGTTTCAAATGGAGATAGGGATCAAAGAAAAAGGTTGATACAGTTTTTAATGGGGTTAGATGAAAGTTATACCAATCTGAGAGGTCAAATCTTACTAATTCAACCACTACCCACAGTTTAAAAGGCTTTTAGTATGTTAAGACAGGAGGAAAAACAAAGAGACACCCAAAAATCAACCACTTACATCCTAACTACTCTCAACACAACCACAAACAAGTACAAACCTAATTTCACACCAAACAAGACAAATACACCCACACCTTCTACTTCTGTGAGAAAAAGTATAACAACCTAAGAATTTTCATCAAATGCAAAACCTATTTTACTATTATCACAATTGTACGGGGAAATTTTTTGCTTTATTACATTACTTATATATCTCAGTATGTCATAACTAAAGTAGACAAGCTCACGCAACCTATCTATGGCAATTATATCTTCATATATGTCAAGCAAATATCATAACATGTCAAGTCAATATCATCATATTCTTATTACAAAGTACATTATTCCTATAATGTACCATTCGCAACGTTATATCAAAATAGGCTTTAAACCATTATCATATACCTCTAAACCCTAAATTCAATGAAGGTTTAATATCTAAAGTGAATGTACAAGCTACTAAAGCATATATACAAGTAACATAACATCTCATTTGAAATATAAACTACCTACAAGTCAAGTATAAGTTTTCAAAACACAATGTACAAGTCATTAAGCATGATATCCAAAATAGTCGTTTTACCTCCGTTTTCATTCTAATTTATTCACCATCACTTATGTACAAGCTACTACACTTAATATACAATGTGTAAACCTTAATTATTCTATTCATAATCTTTCATACATCTTTTTACACTCAAAATCCTAATTCAAAACCCTAAACCCTAAAACCGAGCTAGTTTCTAAACCATGACCCGTTTCTTAATATTTATCCATCATAAACCCAAACCAACTCTCAAATAAGTTGTAATAACTTAATTTAAAACATTATCAATCATGTTAAATCATCATTACATCATCATTTCAACAATATACAAGAATTACAACTGGAAAACCCTAAATGGATCATATGACCCGTTTACTCATTTTCACCTATTTTATATCCAAACCATCTATGTATTTTTGCTAATAACACTTAATATAATCCTTGTGAACATTTATCTATCATTAAATTGGCAATATACAAGAATTACAAGCTTGAAAACCCTAATAACCCATTACGTGCCCTAAAATGACCCGCGACCTTATTCATTCATTTTCAACCCATTTTAACCCAAACCACTTACCAACTCTTGATTATAATCCTTAATATATGTCATAGGATCAGTAACTAATCATTTCTAACCAAGAACACACGAATTATAAGTTTGAAAAACCAAAGAAAACCCTAACCGAACCATTACATGACCCGCGAACCCTAAATCTTGCAAATTGACCCATTTTAAGAACTTCTTTGCACAAAAGCACCTCCATGACTCACCCACATGCACCTTAAGAAGCTTATGCAGCTGCTACAACATTTCTTTGGTCCAAATTAAAGCCACATCTCCCCTTTTGTGTCCAAAACAGCCGCGACAAGCATCAATGGCATCCACCACTTCAATCTACATTCCTAGACCCCACAACTCACTCCATAGCTTTAAAACTTCATGTACTAGACCCTCCAAGTGTCCAACATCAAATCATAGAAGAAACCTTAAGCCCTAAGTGTTTTCAACTATAAATAGAACCCTAAATTTCTCATTTCTACTCATCCCCCACTCTCTTATCTATAACCCATATAAGGCAGCAATAATTTGCTCCAATAAGTGCTAAGAAGATCTAAGAACAATAAACGAGCAAATCTTTGAAGATTTGAAGCCCCGGGAACAAGATACAAGGCGTACGAGTGGAAACACTACCCGAAACGACCCATTTCCACCATTTTTGCTCCTTGAAGCTCAAAACCAGGTTCTAAATGTTCTACTTCTGCTCCTACACCCTTATAATGTTCATATGATCCTAAATAAACTCTTGTTAAAGTTTCATAACTCAATTCATGCTCTTAAATTTCTATTGTTGATCCAAAACCTTCCATCCCGAATAAACCACTAATTTCCGCATTTATTCTTAAAACTAAATGTTATAATGGTTAAATACTGCTATAATCTATCCTAACATGCTTAACTAATGTTAAAATAACACTTTATTGATTATTGATGGAATTTGAACTATAAAACCCACCGTTTATGATTTGAAACTCTATTTTGAACCCTTTTGCATCCTAGTAAAACAATATTTATTCTAGGAACTTTCGTATGCGTTAAAATCTTCCATATTTTAGTTTCTAATGATAATTTAAAAATGTCTATTGAAATTTAAAATATGCTTGCATGGCAATGTTGGACATGTTTTGAAATATTATCCATGCAAGGGTATATCACATAACTGTTCAGAAACTTATAACTAAAAGGGCTGATTATCTCATTTTTATCTCAAAGTTATAACAAAGTGAGCTATTAAGTCCCACTTTCCAAAAGTACAAGGTTTACTTTGTATATTCTTTTAAACAGTTGAAAGCGACCAAACTCGTAAAAGTAGTACAAACTCCTAGCGGAATATTTTGTGCCAACTTA
>BQNB010073521.1:25000-29428 GCA_026074375.1 Tanacetum coccineum
ATGTTCCATGGATCACGTACAGGCAGGATGATGGGCGTGATCCCTATAGGTAATTGTCTTTTTATCTTTAGAGACATGGCTAAAAAGCACAATGCTTAATATTGAATGTAGCGTAATGGGTCAAAAACCAATTATTTTTGTATAGGGATTGTTAGGTTTATGGAAAAGTGTCGATTATGTGGTTTTATTATATTTTGTTATTAGACTTTATTTTGTTTAGTTTAATATAGCTTGTAATAAGGTTTATTATGCTTTAAGTAAGAAATAGCATAATAACCAAAGTCTAGGGACTAGTATTGACAAGTTAGGAAAATAAGGAAGGGAAGCCTCCCTCCCATTGCCTATAAATAGCCCTTTAATCTTCATTAGAGGGTGATGCTCTTGTAACCAACTCTCATTTTCCCTCCATAATAAGATTTGAATTTTCCCTTTACTTGCCCTCATTCTCTCTAATCTTACATGTTGATATGATTGATTCAAGATTCATGTGACCTATCAAGTGGTATCAATTGCCAATAGAGAAGTAGAGTGCTTGATTTGTGCATGATTTTGTTCGACCGAGAATCAAGAAGTAATGGTTTCCAAATTCGGTTAGTGCTATTGAGGTTTCGAGATTGATTTTGGCTGTGATTTCGAGTTTTTGGACGTTATTGTGTTCTCGAAAGTGTTCATTTCATTCTTGGAAGTGTGGTTTTGATTATATCGGTTTGAAAGCTACTTTGGCAGTCCTCTGGTAGAGTGGGTTTTTGAGTTTTGGAAACTTTTTTCTTGTAAATTTAGCAATTTCAGTACGAAACATCATTGTAATAATAAATGCTCGATCTTTTGGGTTCTAGCTAAAGTCGTTTTATTAGGAATTCGACATTAAACTCGGTTTATTCGAGTTGTTAAGTTCACAAATTCAGTTCCATCAGAATTATGTGATAAAGGGAATTTTTACTAAGTATAAACTCGATAATAAAGCTTTCAAGTCATTTTAAATACAAACTTTCATTTACGGTTTAATCGTTTTTGAAGTGTTAAAAATCGGTTTTTAAAGATTACAACCTCACTGCAATCAAATTCGGTTTTCATCGAGAGAAATTAAATCCCCCAATACAACTGCAAGATAGAAAAATATAAACACTCCATATTTTTCGGTATAATCATGGAAGCATTTGGTACTCCTCAGACATGACTTATCAATGTATGCATTAGGGTTTGTTCTATACATATGACTCTCTGGGTGAAACAAATCAATTAACATATACAGCCCCATAAATTAGGGCTCAATCTTTAGTATAATAGATATATACAGATATTTATATATATATATATAATATATATATATAAATATATTATATATACAATAAAAATAAACTATATATATATATTATATCATTATATATATATATTAACATATATATATAATACTATATATATATTAATATAAATATAAATATATATATATTATTCTTAAAACCGCACCCGATGGGCGGTAATGACTGAGATGATCTATTTCTTTTCATTTTTGGTAAATGTCTAATTTAAACTTGATAGTTATTATATGTACTGATGATTATTTTCTTTTTCATTTTTGGTTAAATGTTTTTTTTAAACTTGTAGTTATGATTTACATTTGTTTTAGCTAAGTATTGGTGTTAAAAAGTGTGTATATTACAAAGTTTTTTTAAGCATATTACCATTTTAAAATTGTTTGTGTTTGTTATATTACTAAGTACAGTATATTTTTTTGTTTTTGAAGTAACTATATAGAATTCGTATTAACTTTATTGAATATTGTACACGATAAAACATCAAAAGACATGTACGTTAAGTAATAAAAAAATTAGAAGTTATCATTTTTTAAACCTTGTTGTAAATTATATATTTGTTTTTTGGAAAAAGGTTTTTTAAGAAAAAGTTGTACATAATAAAACCTTTTTTGCTTTTAACTCTAGAAACGGCAACATAAAGCTGAGCATGAGAGAAAACGGGTCGTTGAAGAAACAAACCAACTTGTGTGAATGTTTGGCCTTGAATTTTATTAATAGTCATGGAAAAACACAACGCAACAGGGAATTGCGTATTTAAACGACATTTTATTATCAGACGGGATACGTCCATCGGCATCTTTATCAACCCTGTATTTTATATGCTTTGAATCAGTACCGGTGCAGGAGCATCCCCTTCGCCATCTTCTTCCTGATACGCTTGTTTAGTCACAATACTATTGCCTCGGTTCTTCATCTCTTTCATTCGTTTCACTTCTTCTTTCCGCTGTTTCTTTTGTAAAAGCTTAACCCGGTAATCATACTTGTCAAAATAGGCTTTGTTTTGCTCACTGTCTCCTTTTCTTGTTGGAGTCGGTTGAATCGGGAAGAAACTGAATATATTTTAAGGTTAATAAATGTAGTTAAAAAAAGTGATAAAGTGACTAAATAGATCCACCGTTTGATTTTGTGTCATGTAGGTCACTTTTGGAACTTATAAAGATAACAAAACATGTGTGTTGGTTGTAAATTCAAAGATCAAGTATATCAACATATAATGATGATACAACACTTTGAAACCAAACAGCCAAATATTCGTCATCAAGTTGACTAAAAAATAACATATTTGAATATCTGAAACCGAAAGTAAGTACTCTTGGACAGATGGAGTCATGCTAATAATTCATTGTTTTTAAATGTAAGCATATGGGGAATGGCAAATACCTTCATTAGGCATGCAAACTTGGGGCATAATAGGCTGGTTTTCACCTTGAGAGTCAGCAAAATGTGCCAAATCAACATATTTAGCTCTAACACCATTTCTATTCAAGAGGTCAATGGCACACGAATTAGCGATATGGGGTGGAGACAGAACATGGAACCCAAAAAACTTACGGCTATCAAACGGTTCTTGAGGTTTCTGAAGTGAATTAGCTTCATTTAAGATTTTCATCGAGTAACAAAGCAAAAGAAGCCGTGGGCGCCATGTCTGACCATTCAGAAGCACCTTTTGACCATCCTTATTCTTCCTACATGACTGATGGTTCTCAGCTAAAGAAACTGGATTCATCAAACTTGGACTCGTCATTCTCATATTACCAATGCAACTTGAGACCAGTTTGTCTACGTGCTATTCATGGGGTTTAGTTGTTTACAATGCAACTTGTCAAAAGTGAAACTCGACTTTATCGAACTTTGTATAGCCTAAATTACATACAAAAAGGTTACTGTAGTTTACTCATATTTGAGGAAACCAAAGGAGCCATTAATGTCTAATTACAACAATCTCGTTTTTAGGCTTTAAACATATAGTATATCTTTGTCCACTTATTTTACAAATTCTTAACACTCTGATGTTCAGGATCTTATCTGTTGTTCGAGATCTTATCATGAGCTAGCTACATTTTTTACTCCATCAGATATTACTTTTAATGAGAAAACAATAAGAACTCAAACCATTGATATGCACTTCTTTATATAAATATGGGTGAGTCGAGTGAGTTAGTAACCTGTTAAGATTTCTTCATGTTGAAATGGGTCATTTTAGTACGGGTTGACCAACAAACATTTTATGATCATTGGAAAATGATACTTAAGTTGTTTCTATTCTTAGAAAAGAGTATCAATCAAACAATTAGCAGTTATGGTTACTAATATCGAGCACTTTTCTGGAATTTGAAAATACCAATAATTGTGAAAAAAGTTTAGCATTCTAACTAAAGAATCCTATAAAGCTATAACACGTTATGTGTCTAATTGGCATCGTGCTGTCAAGGGGTGTTTGGATGACTGTTGTAATAGGGTATTTGGTTGCTGGAAGGGCTGTTTGGATGGTTGCTTTATCAGCATGTTTGGTTGGCATATCAGGGTGTTTGGTTGCTATGTTAAGGGTTCTAACGGGTTATTGAAATAGACCCCATCCAAACAGACCCTATAAAACCTATTCTGTCAGAATAGGCCTGAAATAGGTTATGTCCAAACATTCCTTGTTGCACACTGAACCTATTTATGTCAATCCTTGATAGGTCACATGAATCTTGAATTAATCATATCAACATGTACGATTAGAGAGAATGAGGGCAAATAAAGAGAAAATTCAAATATTATTATGGAGGGAAAATGAGAGTTGGTTACAAGAGCATCACCCTCTAATGAAGATTAGAGGGCTATTTATAGGCAATAGGAGGGAGGCTTCCCTTCCTTATTTTCCTAACTTGTCAATACTAGTCCCTAGACTTTGGTTATTATGCTATTTCTTACTTAAAATATAATAAACCTTATTACAAGCTATATTAAACTAAACAAAATAAAGTCTAATAACAAAATATAATAAAACCACATAATCGACACTTTTCCATAAACCTAACAATCGGGTTTATTTAAATGAAAAGGGTATTGGGCTATGTTTTATATAAAAGAGACTTTGGGCTTTTAAGGGTTTAAAAGGGTTCTATTT
>BQNB010073522.1:0-32088 GCA_026074375.1 Tanacetum coccineum
GCCATGTAGATGTCCTAGTAGGCGTTGATGTGTCATATAATACACCAAAAATGGTGACATGACATTAGTGACATGGACAGTTTGGTGACGTGTCATAAACTGTCATATATATAAGTAAAATTTAGCATGGTTTTTATCTTCTTTCTAGGTAATTATGGTTTTTGATTTTTTAGTCGATCAACTCGTAAGATTTTGAGCATAACACCATGTAAAATTGAGTCTGCTAATGCTTTTTTTCTTTTTGAGAGGCTAGCTTACTCACTCTATATGTATGAATTTTGTTAACCACGTGTATTTTCAAATTGTAATTTTTGAGCGTTATATCAAACCCGACCGTCTTTTCCATTTTTTTAAACCCGACCCGACTTTTTATAACGTTACAATAAAAGCTTTTTTATAACTCAACGCCCTGGTGGTTACATTTTCTGGCTTCGCCACTATGTAAGCCTATGATTGTTTTATGGTTCTTGTGATATGTAGGAAGATGTGAAAAAAGAGGTACGATAATATGCTTTGGAATTAAGATCTTCGTGTTATTAGCAGTTGATGAAGTTTACAAAGTTGGACGTACTACACATATTACAACTAAGTTTATTGTTAATTTAAGATATGATCATGAACTTGACATTCCATCCCGAATGATAACTTTATTTTGGGTGTTTGAGTGATATAAACTAAGTGAAAGAAGAATATGTTGAAATGACACGATGTGAGACTTTTTAGGTTTTGGAAATGTTTTAAAATCTGGGTTGATCCGGCCAAATCGGTTAATCGTGAACCGGTTATTGACCGGAAGCCGATTTTGAGTAAAATACCCAGTTGATTTGTCAATTAAACTGTAACCGGTAGCTCGACCGAGTCATTGAGAAAACCGGTTTTTAAAACATTGGATTTTGGTACTATACCCTATAATCTTAACATCAACACAAACAAGTTTTAATACCGGTGCAAATAATCAACTTTGGATACTTATTTATGTATCAGCTTATAAAAATATGATTTTGATTATTTGTTCAATTAAGGTCTTACATGTGAATCATTAGACAAGAGGCTTTCTCAAACAACATCTATCACTTACAACCCATATTGTTACCATTGATTAACTAATTATTAGTTGCAACGACCTTTGTACTGATGATTTCCCTTCTATTGGCAGATATTGAAATGCGAGTATGTTGTACGTGGTGAAATCGTCTCCTTGCCTCAGGTTATACAATGATCATTAACTGATTTATTGTTAGGAAATTTATAATGAAAATTATATAGAATACTTTTTAAAGTGTGTTGGATTAACACTTTCTCAGTTTCTAGATTGTTGTCATTGCAGGTAACGATCAACGGCCAAGTGCAGCGGCTACCGATTTCCATGGGAACAACGGCCGTAGGTACCACAACCGTCTAGGTAAGCTGAGTCATCCATGTTCTATATGATTGCCACTTAATATTATATTAGCCGGAGTGCACCCGATCTACAATGGTATGTGTCTATATATTTTTTTACTCCTAAATCGCATATTTATAAAAGTTCAGGTATATTCATAGGTCTTTTAATAGTTTGTGGTCACAGGATGTTCGTGGTGATCCAGAACAATTACATAAGACGTTCTTACGGTCATTTGCAGATCCGTGCCTTTTTACTCTAAAGGTTAGCATATCTTTTGGACATTTATAATTATATTTGTCAGTCCCTTTTCATATCAAGTGCCTTTGTATGGCGAGGCTTCAACCCACAAGTATTACTTTGTATACATGTCAGTTTTAACTGATTTTATAGGTTTCTATTCTACTCTATTTTTTGTTGGAAAATGGTAGTTGGTTTCGCTAAATACGATTAGAAATACGTGAGCCTATTGGGGGCACACGTTAATATACGAAGAGTGTGGTTACTTCACGATTTATATTTAAATAGTTATTTAATTAATTACTTGTTTAATTAATTTAATATACATTCTAAATATAGAACCGATGGACTAAACTGGACAAAACCCGAACCTTGTGGGAACCCCTTGTTTGGCCGAAATCCATAAAGGGTCTAGAGAGGGTGTTTGTTCGGTTGGAGGAGGAGAAAAAGGAAGGAAAAAGATTTGTTTTAATTATAGAAATTATATTAATCTTGTCCTACAAGAATTAGGGTATTATGGTGCCTATATAAACACACCTCCTATCACTCATTCATTCATTCATTCTCTAATCATCTAAAAATTTGGTGCTTTCTCCCCTCACCCAAAAACCTCAACCGAAATCCCTAAGGGATTTTCGGTTCTCTCCCCTTAACCGAAATCGACCAAACACCCTTTTAGGGTTTTGGTTTTCCGTTTTTGCTTGTTCTCCTAGCTTGACGTTATACAATTCATACACGTGGTGTTTGTTTTTCTTCTCTCCTTGCTCGACGAAGTAATAAACCCTAGTTAAGGGTTTTCGGTTTTGATTTATAAACCGTAACCGATTTAAGTTTTATTTGTTTAGTTCGATTTCAAGAAGAAACGCAAGACGTGCGTTTGGTTTTGGTATTACACTTGTTGTTTGTTCGTGAAGATAAGACTAGCACTTCTTACATACTTGATTGACGTGTTTGTGTGAGCAACCGTAAAGGCGTTTGTTTTAGACGCTTTTTGTATTCAAGAATAATCGCAAAGGAACATTTCTTTTATATGTGTTAACCTACTTGCCATAACTAGATCCAACTTATGCGCACTGTAGTCGAGGCTAAATTGGTTAGCTAGATTAAATAAATTATCAAACAGTGGCATCACGAGTCAACTCGTTTTTGGCATCTAGGTTACAACACGCTTAAAAAATATAAAACCCGAAAAATTTTATACGACTTGTTACACGTCCTAGATTTGATTTTTATAATTAATATGGCTATATTTTTCTTTATTATTGTCTTATTGTAAATATGAAAAAGATATGCAAATCATTTACATAAGAATTACTAAAAAAAATTGCTAGATCATTGCAAGGGACGATACTTGCACCAAAGGTTTCCTCAGAGGGACGATCTTTGCACTTTCGTAATGTTTGGGACGAAACATGCAATTTGGCCAAACTTTAGGGACGATTTATGCAATTTACTCTTATTTAAAAGATCTTGTAAAAAAGTTATTTTTGGAAACTAAATATTTTTATTTTAGGGAAAATAGATCTTTTAAATTGTTAGTTTGATTTGTTTCCTAAATTCCGGCTATAAGACCAACTCAATCACATTAATTTGCGATGCATGGGGCGATCTAGGCACTTGATGAAAACCTAGTGAGTGTCTTATGGTTCTCCAATTGGGGAAGACTTGTAGAGAACTCGTATTATTACTTGTTACTTGTTTTATTTAATGTTATCTTGATTATTATGTTCCTACATGCTTATTTGTTTACTAGTTTACATGTTTACATGCCTAAACAAATGGAATACGGAATAATAACAATAAAGATGACATTACACCGGTCTTTAATTCTACACGCGTAAAACATATTCATTGTGACATGCTATGTGTTTTGTGGAAAATATGTTTTTGTAACATTAAAAGACCTAAAACTATGAAACATGTTTTTCATGAATTTAAAAAACTGGACGCTATTGACTCATAGGAAGTACGGCTCATCCAATAGAACAAACTATAAGAGAAGTTTAAGGTGGAGTGGTCAACATTCCTAAAGAATTCAGGTTTTTAATACGCTTCGCGCTGATCTGATTCTCCGCTTCTTTGTGTGTTCAATTGGAGTTACCGTGAACCATGGCATATCACTACAGTGTCATTATTAAAGGTTTTTAAAATTAGTGTTACAAAGTTGTTTTCATGCTTCTTTGTACACGCCATTTTATCACTTTATGTGTATACCCCTATGTGTTAAATTTTAAGTCTATGTCAGCCAACCAAGAACACGCGCATTTGGCTTGGCCTCTTTGGTCAGACCTTAGGGTCATTCTAACACATGGAGAATTTTGCTCACTGGTCAGACCTCTAGCCATTTTTGCACGTTCTTGCTTGGTCGACTTAATTCGAGTATGCTTGGTCAGACCTCGGACCCGAGGCATAAGATAAGAACTAAACATGCTCTTGACATTATTACTTGTCTACTAATGTCTTGACCGGTCTCATAAGTCTAAGAGTTGCATTTTTTTATGCAATTAACGCTCGTCGCTTACCACTTGCCCTACTTGTTTACTCACTGGTCAGACCTCTGGTAATAAGTGGGAGGTCAAGTTGGATCTTAGTCTTAATTAGTAATTAATTGGGTAGTTAATTCTATTAAGAATTTAATTATCGAAAATACTAATTAATTGAACTTTTTTGTTAATTGTAGATGACTACCTCAGTCGGAAACAATTCGGTATTCAGGAGTTTCTTTGAGAAACAAAAACTTACTGGACCTAACTTCATTGATTAGTACACACAACTTCGGTTGGTCTTATCAACTGAAGATAAGGAAAAATACCTGGAGCAACCAATTCCTACTGCTCCTGTTGCTGCTGCACCTGATCAGCCAATCCCTCCTGCGGCCCTGGCCACTTATAATGAGTGGGTCAAGAACCAAAAGGAAATTGATGTGATGATGTTATTGACTATGGACCTAGAAATCTAACAGAATCTAGCCCATCTTAGTGCCAATGACATTCTTAAAGAGCTTAAAGCTTTATATTATAAGCAAGCAGAACAAGAACTTCTATAGACTGTGAGAGAATTTCACACGTACAAGCAGGAGGAAGGTCAATCTATAAGCTCTTATGTTCTTAAGATAAAGAGCTACATTGACCAATTGGAACGTCTCGGTCATCCCGCCACTTTGAACCTTGGAGTAAGCCTAATCTTGGTTGGACTCTCTAAGGAATATGACAACTTTGTGCAGAACTATAATATGCACAACATGGGTAAGACCGTAAATGAATTACATGCTATGCTTAAGCTATATGAAGAGACGTTACCAAAGAAAGTTGTTGCACCTGCGCTTCATGCTATAAGAGCATGAAAGGTCTAGAAAAACAAAAACAAGAAACAGTCTAAGGCTGCAAAGGGGGTTCATGGGAAAGGCAAGGGTAAGATGGCATATGCTAGTGTTGCGCCATCTTATGCCCCCAAACCTAAGAATCCTCCACCACCCAAGAAGGATAATCCTGCTAAGGACGCGATCTGCCACCACTGCGGTGAAGTAGGTCATTGGAGAAGGAATTGTCCCATATATCTCACCGAGTTACTAAAAAAAAGCAGCTATCTCAAGGAGCTAGCACTTTAGGTATTTTCACCATAGAACTCTATTCTTTTCCTAGTACATCTTGGGTTTATGACACGGGTTGTGGTACTCACATTTGTAATACTACTCAGGGTCTGTGGGGAAGTAAGAAACTGAATCCAGGAGCTTTAAGTATATACATGGGCAATAGTCAACGTGCAACAGTTGAAGCTATTGGAAATTATCATTTATGTCTCCCTAGTGGATTAGTTATTGTTTTGAACAATTGTCATTATGCACCTTTTATTACTAGAGGGATTATTTCAGTTTCTCGTTTGTATGATGACGGTTTTACCAACCGTTTTGAATTGAATAATGCAATTTCTGTTTCTAAGAATAATGTTGTTTATTTTAGTGCTATCCCAAGGGATGATGTTTATGAAATTGAAATGTCTTGTTCAAATACAAATGATAGTTCTATGTATACTGTTAGCAATAAAAGAGCTAAGTTAAACTTAGACTCTTCTCTCTTGTGGCACTGTCGTCTTGGACACATTAGCAAGAAACGCATTGAGAAGTTGCAACATGATAGACTTCTCAATTCTACTGACACTGAGTCTTTAGGAAAGTGTGTTTCAAGCATGTTTGGAAAGATGGCAAGAAAACCTTATTCACATCAAGTGGAAAAGGCTAAAGATCTACTTGGACTTATACACACCGATGTATGTGACCCATTTAGAATCATGTCAAGACAAGGAGCTAACTACTTCGTCACTTTTACTGACGACTTTAGTCGGTATGGTTATGTTTACTTGCTGAAACATAAACATGAAGTGTTTGAGACATTTAAAGTGTTTCAAAAGGAAGTAGAAAACTAACTCGGGAAGACCATAAAATCACTACGTTCTAATCGTGGAGGTAAATATATGAGTCAAAAGTTTTTGGATCATCTAAAGGAGCATAGGATTATTACCCATCGTACTCCTCCCTACACGCCCCAACATAATGGAGTGTCAGAGAGGAGAAATCAAACACTGCTAGACATGGTTCGCTCTATGATGAGCCAAACTACTATTCCAAAGTCCTTTTGGGATTATGCCCTTGAGTCTGCTGCACGCATTCTTAACATGGTTCCAACTAAGAAGGTTGATAAGACACCATATGAAATATGGCATGGGCAAGCACTTAAACTGTCTTACTTAAAAGTATAGGGTTGTGAGGCACTTGTTAAGCGTGGTACACTTACCAGACCTAAAAAACTAGAACCCAGATCTTTTAAGTGTATCTTCGTAGGATACCCAAAGGAAACGATGAGATATTCTTTCTACAACCCATCCAAGAACAAAGTCTTTGTTGCCCGGATTGCTGAGTTCTTTAAGAGTAATCTTATAGATCAAGAAGCAAGTGGGAGTCTAGAAGATCTTGAAATTATTCAAGAAGAAGATACAAATCCTTCTTTAGATACTAGCTTAAATCATGAAGAGGATGATCAAGAAATTGATGAACCTCAAAGTGATATCAATCCCATTTGTAGGTCCTCTAGGACAAAACGTGCCCCAAATCGAATGTGCTTGTACATCAATGCTGAGGAACACTAGTTGGGGGATCTCGGTGAACCCGCTAACTATAAAGCTGCATTATTGGATCCTGAATCCAAAAAATGGCTAGCTGCTATGAATGTGGAAATGTAATCCATGAAAGACAACGACGTTTCAGAGCTTGTAGAACTTCCTCCTAACGCTAAAACTGTTGGCCATAAATGGCTCTTCAAGAAGAAGACCGACATGGATGGTGCAGTACACACCTTTAAGTCTCGTCTTGTAGCAAAGGGCTTCACTCAAACCTACAGGGTTAATTATGAATTTTCTCTTGTTGCAGGCATAAGAGCTATAGGGATTCTTATTGCTATAGCCATGTTCTATGACTATGAGATTTGGCAAATGGATGTCAAAACTGCTTTTCTCAATGAACATCTTTTCGAAGAAGTCTATATGACGCAACCTGAAGGTTTTGTTCATCCAAAATATCCTAACCATGTATGCAAGCTCAAGCATTCCATTTATAGACTTAAGCAAGCATCTAGGCAATGGAATAAGCGATTTGATGATGAAATCAAGAAATTCGGTTTCACTCAAAATCGTGATGAGCCATGTGTATATCAGAAAGTAGAGTGGGAGTTATGTCACTTTCCTAAATCTTATATCGTCGACGCCAATTATATTTAATCATGGGAAACAATATTCCAATGTTACAAGATGTAAAATCCTATCTTGGAAAATGTTTTGCCATGAAAGATTTAGGTGAAGCTGCATATATTCTTAGAATCAAAATCTATAAAGATAGATCTAAACGATTAATTGGTTTATGTCAAAGTGCTTACATTGAGAAAATTTTGAAAAGATTTTACATGGAGAATTCCAAACGTGGAACTATCCCAATGCAAGAAAAGCTGAAATTGAGTAAGTCAGATGGTGCCTCGACACCAGCTGAAAAGCGGAGCATGAGCAATGTTCCATACGCTTTGGCGGTTGGTTCAATCATGTATGCTGTAAGATGTACTCGTCCTGATGTTGCGTTCGCTCAGAACATAACAAGCCGATTTCAACAGAATCCTGGTGAACTTCACTGGACAACTGTTAAGAATATTCTTAAGTATCTTCGGAATACTAAGGATATGTTTCTGGTTTATGGAGGTGATATGAAACGAGAGCTTAGGGTTTCTTGCTACACTGATGTAACATTCCATATTTTCAGGTCATTTACGACGTCATCTATTTTACTAATTTTTTTTCCATACGCGTTTACTTTTAATTCTCATTATATAGTAAAATCGCGTAAACTAAAAATCAACAATTAACGTAAACGGACACCAAACGAATTAAAGTTTTCGTCAAGCAAGCAATATATTATTTTTACGAAAGTAATAATCAACTTTTTATATTTTATTTTTATTGGTTGCGAAAAACGTTTATGTTTCGCAATAAACATTTAGGCATACCCGGAAGCACCAAAACTTTTCTACGCTTCAACAAATACCCACAATTATACCCAATACCCAAAATTTGAAAAATAACATCACAAATGAGTCCATATGGCCGGATATGTATAGAAAAATACAAGAAAATATCTTAAAGTCTTGCAACTAGTATTTGTACAACACATCTTCATTTAAAACAAAAGACAATTTCAAGTAAAGCCCATGCCTAGACCAATTTTCTTCTATGTTTTACTCCCCATGTTTCCTTGGCCTTTCTTGGACTTTTTGGTCTTTGTTTATATACTTGACTAACTCTAGATATCATATAAGTCTTGCATACTAGCAACTAGAATACACACACCTCATTTGTATAAGTGTAAAACATAGAATCTCTCCTTTTGTCCTCCTTTAGGCCATGGCTCACCCAAAAACAACTCCTAATCCATACAAAATTTTATTTACAACAATTACACACATACCTACAACATATCTAAGATGTTCTTAGGTGTTTAGAAGGGTTGGTTAAGCCTTTACAAGTGTTAAATCAAGAAAGTTCAAGGTTAAGGTTTCACTTGGATTTAGGGTTTTCTTGGTATTGTAAGCTTGGGTTGTAATCTAAACAAGGGTTTAGATTGTGTTTTCTATCATCATACATTACACTATGGTTATCTAAAAGCTCTCAACTTTTTATAGTTATGATTTTTAGGTGTATATATGTTCTATATAGTAAAATCACCATTAGGATACTTTTAATCATATAAAAGGGATTTTTACTTGTGAAATGGACATAATAGTATGTAAGACATATGTTAATAAGGGTTGTAATGGACTTGTAACAAAGTGGTTAAGCTAAAAAGTTATAAAAACGACTTTTAAACACATTTTGAGAAAAACCCATTTAGGGGTTGTTTGAATTCGAAAATTTACACCTCTATTTTATGATTTTATAAGATACTACATGTCCCAAGGATCGTGGGCATGTAAAGAACTCGAAAAACCGATTTATAACGAACAAGATACGACGATTTCAAGTTTACGTTAAATATATACTTTTATAAAACTATTTTTATAAAAATTACTATTCACCACAGAAACTTATATTTTTAAAACATCAATAAATCGATAAAACTTTTAAATATGAAGACTTTCTCAAAAGAATCGCTAAAAACGAAGTTAAAACGAATAAGTTACGACATTTACGAGATTTACGATAACTAAATCTATAAAAATAAATATATAATTGTTATGAACAGTAAAATCACTATTCATCAGAAAAACTCAAATTTTGAAAATGTTATATTTTGATAACTCATCTTAATACTAAGGCGTAGACATAAGAAACAAAAGAAACGGACTTAAAACGAGAAAGTTAAGCCAGTTTTACTAAAATATACTTATAAACGTATTTACTTTATAAATATGATTTCACTAAAACGATTAGATGGTGATGTAGCTATATAGAATTATATGTGGTATTAGTTAATCAAAGTACTATATTACTAGGGAGTTTCATAATGAGGCCTCTTCGGGGTGGCATATCGACGAGTTGTTGGATTTACGATTTAAAGTGTCCTAGCTCCTCATACGTCACTACATGACCTCTTAATTATGATAGCCCGATTCGATAGTTTGAATTGAGTATTACGGACCTATAAATAATATAAAGTGTTTATATTATATCGGATATTTTATTGGATTAGGTTGCCTATCGGATCCATTATGCGCATTTTTTATTTTGAAAATACTTGTTGATTCCATTCACTCGAGGTGAGTTTATAGCCAATTTTTATTACGTGATTATTTTACAAAATCTACAGGGGTGATTACATTGCTTGTTTTATATTGGGTCACTAGTGTTTTTCTAAGTGTTTTTCTTGTGTATGCTATCCAGATTTACTGCCTGAATATTATTGTAAGGTTACCTTTATTGTCGTGAAGTCCCTATTTATCATGGAAACGTTATTTCGCTATGTAGTAAGCGCGTGTGTTATGGTAGAGCTTATCAGCACTGACCAAATCCCCGCCTTTCCTTGGGTCACTAGTGTGGAACAAGGTGCATTTAACATTAAGAGTTGTTTGGCTGTTGGCAAGCATCCTATAATTCTGATTGGGGACACAAATATAGTTAAGGCTTCGGGTATGGCTTAGTGCAATAATAAAATGTTTTGGACTTCTGATTGTGTTGCAGAGTCTTTATTTTTATTTTTTTTTTTACCTTCGATCTTGTGGTCTTTCCACTTTTTTTACGATATACCTATGATTTCTCACTCAACCTTTGTGTTGACTTTTTAGCATTTAATTTCAGGTCCTAGGGTATAAAGTTTGGACGGGAGCAGTGGCGGATTATCAACGATCGGATTCTGTGTTGTATCTATAAAAGTCTATGCAACTTTTATTATCTTTTAATAACTTAAGTCTCTTTGGTATTATGAAGCTTTTGGTATAATTAAAAATGTATGTGAAATGTTCATGACTTATAAAACATTTGGGACCTAATGTATGAACTCTGATATTTTGCTATGGCATCGAATGAAATCTTATCTTAAAACGTCCATTTAAGGTCGTTTCCTATATCTTGATTGGTTTACTGTGATGGTTGCATCCCAGTGTTACCATTCCGCTGCTACCTGATTTTGGGGGGTGTTACAGATGGTACCAGAGCCAAGGTTATAGGGAAGTTATTTTCAAAACCTAGCCTATAACCATAAAGTTTAAAGGTTTTCTTTTCTTTCATTTTTAAATACAGAATCCTTCATCGCTATCTTATATCCACGTGCGCGTATTCCCTAATCCATTACTTACTTTTCTGATTGTCATTATTGCATTATATATAATCTTATATATATAATACTTGGTTTAAATCGATCTCTTAGTTTATTCTTTTGATATCTTATTTCTATATTCTACGATAATTATTTAAATTTCGGACTATCTGATTAATTTATGATTATTTATATCATTCTCCATTATTTACCATGTGCCATGACTCTGCATACCTTTACAAATTCTCAACGGAATTGTGTACTTGTGTTGCAAGAATTCATTGCGCCAGGAGATTTAAGAACGAAATTCTGTTAGGAAGTAGTGGAAAAATAAGCTTGTGGGCCAATGACCATTGAAAATATGAAAATGAATAGAGACTGCATCAAACAATACTGGTGGGATCCGGATCAACTATTACAATTGGTGGAACTGTTGTGCCAGAGATGCATGGATGTTCCATATAGACATTTATGAATGGCTAAGCCTCACTCTTTTAAGGGGACGAAGGTGTAGTAGGAACTGAAAACGGGTTTTTGGTTCGAAAAGATGGAGCAAGTGTTTGAAATTGGCATATGTGCTGAAGATGACAAAGTGAAGTTTGCTATGTGCACGTTCAAGGGTCGTGCTCTAACCTGGTGGAATGGAAATGTACAGACTTTGGGACTTGCTAATGATAATCAGATCCCCTAGAGCAACGTGAAAGATATGATGACCACTGAATACTGCCCAGCAACTGAAATCCAAAGGATGGAACAAGAACTTTGAACTCTGACTCTGAAAGGAGATTGATATCGAAGTTACAGTAATCATTTCCACGAAACTGTTCTGGTGTAACCTGAATTGGTGTCACTGAAAAGTAAGAAGATTGGATTGTTCCCATTTGTGGGCTTTCCTGAAAGTAATAAAAGGAAACATCAATTCTTCAAAGCTTGGACCTTGCATGAGGCATTCATACATGGCCCGTGAACTGTGAGCAATTCAGTTCTGGGTAGGGCTGCCAGAAATTGGGGGAAGCAATAAAAGGAAATGGAAGACATATCCAGAGAAACAAACAACAAACAATAACCTAACTACAAACAATAACCACAACAACATCAATAACCACAAACAGCAAAATAACCGCATACCGAAACAACAAATCATCACCAGACAACAAAACAGGAGGACCAGAAACTGTCAGGGCATATGCTGCAAGCCCCAGATGGAGGAAAGTTTTATGCTGGAAATTTCCTAAATGCAACCGGTGCAACTTAATCATCATGGACCGTGTCCTCAAAAGTGCCAGAGATGTCAAAGATTAGGTCACATGGAGAAGGATTGTAGAGTTAGGCTTCAGGGTGCAGGTAATGACTTCCTGCAGAATGTGACATGTTTCGGGTGTGGTGAGAAAGGACATTTCAAGGACAAGTGTCTGAAAATAGGGAACTAGCAGAATGATGGAGCTCGTGAGAATGATCTTAGTGGTGATTGGAAATCAACTGCAGAATTCCGAATGTGGTCACGGGTACGTCTTCTTCTAATGATCACTACGCTTGTATTCTCTTTGATTCGGGTGCTGTGCAAGAGTTTTTGTAACTTCTGCGTTTACACATTTTATTTATATTTGCCCCAGCCACTTTAAATTCTAGTTATGAAATCAAATTAGTTGACGAAAAAGTTGTTAGCACCAATACCATTTTACGTAGTCATGTTTCGGGTGTGGTGAGAAAGGAAATTTCAAGGACAAGTGTCCAAAAGCAGAGAACCAGCAGAATGATGGATCATTGGAATGGATTGGTTGGCATACCACCGAGCTCTCATCGATTGTTATGAGAAGATTATCCGTATTCCTCTTCCGAATGGCAAGATTCTTGAAGTTCAAGGCGAGAGGCCGGAAAAGGATCTTCGTTCACTTGCATGTATCAAGGCTGATGAGAAAAAGCTTGATGACATACGTGTTGTCCGAGACTTCCCTGAGGTATTTCCAGACGATCTGTTAGGTTTACCTCTTGTGCGAGAGATAGAATTTCGCATTGATCTGATTCCAGGCGCATCGCCAGTTGTTAGATCTCCATACCAGTTAGCCCCTTCAGAAATGTTAGAATTTTTGAACCAGCTTAAAGAACTTCAAGAGAAGGGTTTTATTTGACCAAGTCACTCACCATGGGGAGCACCCGTGCTCTTTGTTAGGAAGAAATACGGTTCGATGAGAATGTGTATTGACTACAGGGAACTAAACAAGTTGACTATAAAGAACCGTTACCCTCTCCCCAGAATTGATGACTTGTTTGACCAATTACAAGGTGCGTGTTGTTTCTCCAAGATCGATCTTCGTTCGGGATATCACCAGTTGAGAGTCCGAGAAGAAGATATACCGAAGACCGCGTTTAGAACTCGATACGGGCATTTTGAGTTCACAGTCATGCCATTTGGGCTGACAAACGCGCCAGCAATATTCATGGACTTAATGAACCGCGTCTGCAAACCGTATTTGGACAAATTCGTAATTGTGTTCATTGACGACATCTTAATCTACTCAAAGTCAGAAGAAGAACATGAAGTCCACCTGAAGACGATTTTAGACTTACTCGAGAAGGAGAAGTTATACGCCAAATTTTCTAAGTGTGAATTTTGGTTGAAAGAAGTTCAGTTCCTAGGACATGTGGTCAACCGTGATGGTATCCACGTGGATCCTAGCAAGGTTGAGTCTGTCAAGAACTGGAAGACTCCTAAATCGTGAACTGAAATCCGTTCATTTCTAGGATTGGCAGGATACTACTGAAGGTTTATCGAAAATTTCTCCAAGATCGCCAAGCCCCTCACCTTGTTGACTCAAAATAATAAGACATATGTGTGGGGAGATGAACAAGATGAAGCTTTCCACATTCTAAAGGAGAAGCTATGCAATGCTCCAGTATTAGCACTCCCCGATGGACCAGACGACTTTGTGGTCTATTGTGATGCATCGAAACAAGGTTTTGGGTGTGCGCTGATGCAACGGGGCAAAGTGATAACGTATGCGTCAAGACAGTTGAAGAAGCATGAGAAAAATTATACCACCCATGACCTGGAATTAGGTGCGGTGGTGTTCGCTCTTAAAATCTAGAGACATTATCTTTATGGGACAGAAAGTGTTATCTACACTGACCACAAGAGTCTCCAGTACATATTTGACCAGAAAGATTTAAATATGCGCCAAAGGCGGTGGATCGAGCTACTCAGTGACTACGAGTATGGGATCAAATACCACCCCAGTAAGGCGAATGTGGTGGCAGATGCCTTGAGCAGAAAAGAAAGACTCAAGCCAAGACGAGTACGTGCTTTGAGTATTACTATTCATTCTGGACATAAGTTTAAGATTTTGGAAGCGCAGAGCGAAGCTTCTAAGGATATCAAAGCCCCAACTGAATGGCTAAGAGGGTTAGAAAGACACTTTGAGCAACGAGATGATGGTGAAATTTACTTCTTTGATCGTATCTAGATTCCATCGGTTGGTGATGTAAGGAAATTAATCATGGATGAAGCTTATACATCTAGATATTCAGTACATCCGGGTGCAGATAAGATGTACTATGATCTGAGAGACTTGTATTGGTGGCCTAGTATAAAGAGAGACATTGTTGAGTACATTAGCAGATGTCTTACGTGTTCTAAGATTAAAGCCGAACATCAGTAGCAGTGGGCATGATACGATTTGTAAAAGAGTTGCTAATCATGTGAGATACAGATTTTGAAATAAACAGATGATGAAGGTAATAATGAAAATGATTAAGGGATTGTTTGTACAAACAGATTGAAAGAAACTTGTTTGTACGTATGTTATATACTTAAGCCTACTTATTTATAATTTGTCACTTACAAAAAGAAGCGTTCAACTCCTTGTAACTGAGAATTTATAAATTCATAGTTCAGAGATTTATAATTTCCTTATTCAAATGAAGAAGTGACCTAATTCATTTCAATAAGATGATCATAAATCGTCTTACCTAAGCATAAAAACACAATATGGTAATGTGTAGAAAATGAATTGTTAGATAATATTCAGATGTTGATTGTACTGACGCCCATATAATCGAGGATGATAATTTATGTTGCAAAGGTATGAGGAAAGTATTCAGAGTTTGAACATAATAGAATCGATGGAATTGACAAATAATGTCGAGTTTTGATATCATCAGATAACAAGATGTAACGGAATCATCACTTTATTATTTCATGGGTAGCTTTACATATGAAACTCTAAAAAGAGTTGATACTTATGTTACATGTCTCGAGATTTGGTTGAGAGATAGAGTGATGTTTGGAAACAAAAGTTCTTAGTTCCTACAGTTTCTAGTCTGATGGCCTACTTTGTGGCAATTCTGACACCTGACGGTGCACGATCCTGTGTGATGTAGAGTACATTTCCTACAAAGGGGATGAGGTCCATTATATCCACGGTTTCCATTAGCCTTGAAGATTTCCTGTCTTCCATTTTGCTGCGGATGGTGATCATTGTTGCGGTTGTTATTGTTACGGTTATCTGGGTAGTTATTTTTGTTAATGTGATTGTTGGAGTGGTTATTGTTGTTGTGTTTGGGATAGTTGTTGTTGTTGGTGGTGTTTCCTCTATCTTCAAACTTTCTTTTGTGATCGTTGATTCCTTTTCTTGCTACTGGAGTTCCAGTAAGATTGGTGTTCTTATTGGGATTACTAGCACTTGCCATTGATGCAGCTTGTGCTTTCAGAGCTGAGGAAATGCCATCATTAATTAGTTGCCGGATGGCAACTAAAGTTATGGCTAGTGTTTTAGATGTTGACGTCCTTTTGGGAGGCATTCTATCAACAAAAGATAACGCATAGTAAGAATGGCATCACAAGTTTTGAAAAGTAATACTTAAAAGAAAATGTGATGCTTAAAATGCTTAAAGAGAAATGCTTATTTTTGAATTTTAAGCACTTAGGGGTTATGGTATGATTCATGAAGACGGAGATAATGATGCAATTAGTGGAAATGATGATGAAAGAGCGATAAGTTGGAAACAATAAGATACGAAACGGGATTGCCTTTATAAATAACTTGCCTTCTTACTGTACATAGTCAAGATTTGACAAGCGTTTTTATTTATACCACACATCCTATGGCTAGGATAAAGCTATAACTATTCTAAGAGTTTGTTGATTCTGAGCCGGTAGATGACATCCTAAAGATCCTCCTGATCTGTTTGGTGACGAGCTTGGATTTTCTCAATGATTTGTTCAAGATCGGAAATTCTGTAGTGAGCAAAAGCAATCTTATCTTTTTGCCCTAACTTCTTCCTTTGAAGTTTGATAATCTGAGTACGGATTCTCTTAAGTTCGGTCTTTAGTTCGTTACCATTAGTACGTCCTTCTTCCATTTTCTCAATGCGGTGAAAAGAGAGTTCATCTAAGTAATTCAAAATATCTTCGATTTGTTTCTCATGATGTTTCAGATACATCTTATCTGAACATTTTCCTTTTTCAAATACTTGAGGTGGGGTAGGAGTATAAACTGAGGAAGATGGTGATACCAAATTACGGGTTTGATTCCGAGATGGATTAGATAACGTAGTTGAGGAAGAAGATGAGGAACATATTCGCTTCTTAGGTGGTAATAGTTCTTCAGGAACAAAGAAATATCGAGGATCAAATAGTAATGATGGTGGTAATACCGGAGATGGAGTCAAAATAGCTGGTGAAGTAATAGGATCTGGTGATGAAATAGGTGATTCCTTAGCATAAAATGCTTGTACGTTCTTCAAATAAGGATTATTGTAGAGAGGTAAGACCACTGATAGGATTATATTAGAATTTTACGAAAAGTTAAAAGAATTGCTTCCTGCTAAACCTGGGAAATAATCCGGTGAGACCGAAGTATAGTTAAGAATATTCATAGAGGAAAAAGCATCCTCAATATCAGAAGTAAAGTGGTTGGGAGAAGACATCGTTCTATTAACAACCTAGTTTGTAAATAACATAAGTTATTTATGTAATAGTATAATAGATATGTATATTTACATACTTGTTCCGGAATGTAGTGGCACGGAGGACTTTGATGGCTGAAAAAGAAATGTGGTTATAGTTAAGGTTTTGACCTTGTTCTCTATAACCATGGCGCTGATACCAATCTGTAACACCCCCATTTTTACAATATAGCAGCGGAAGCTAATCTGGGGTATTACTTCATGGATACAACAATCATAATCATAGAAAACGACCCAAAAGAGACGTTTATTCAAAAGATATGTTATCATTCATTTCAAATCAGAGTTTTACAAAGGCAGGTCCCAAAATCTAGAAACATAAAATGTGAATGATAACAAGTTTTAGCCATCTTCATGTCCATGCCACTCCATGCACAGGCCAATCCGGCATATGTTGCTCTATTACCTAAAATAATACAGTTAAAAAGTCAACACAATGGTTGAGTGAAAATCATAGGTTTGAAATGTAATAGTTGAATACAAGTTATCATAATGGAAATATTGGTATTGCAGGGATAATTATCATGGAGAACATTATTATCATGGAGAACAGTATTATCATGAAGAACAATATTATCACCCTAAACTCATGAATCCTCTAAAGAGTATTAGAGGATATTTGGGAGATACTACAAAGAGACATTAAAGAAATACTTGGGAGCTATTTGCCTCCAAATAGATATTAAAGAGATATTAGGAGATACTACCCAAATAGATATTAAAGAGATATTACCCAAATAGATATTAAAGAGATATTAGGAGATACTACCCAAATAGATATTAAAGAGATATTAGGAGATACTACCAAAAGAGATATGATGAGATATTGGGAGGTACTACCCAAAGAGATATTTTTATTATTTTGACAATAATATATCTGATACATATAGTTTAAAAAAAAAACTTGCATTCATGGTTTATAGTAGGTATCACGATTATAGATGTGAAGTTATGAACTAATTAAGGTCTTTGATAAGTAATCACATTGTTATAAGAAAAACGAGTATATAAAAGAGTTTGTAACAAGCAGTATCCCACTAGGGGTTTATAAAACATGTAAATAAATAAAGGCGAGGTTATGAATTTCACCTGAATATGTAGTTGTAATAAATATTCCAAAATGAAAGCTGACGACCTTATCACAATCTCAACAGGGAAGGTTGATATAGCAAAATGATAGTAAACAGCCACGTAACGCAACCTAAGTAAATATGTCAAGTCTTAGGAAGTTTGTACTTTAGAACTTTGGTTCAGAGAGTTATGAGTTTGATTGACGAGTTTGGAATTATTGTATCACCGTTCGGGCCATCATAATTCAGAAGTCATTCAGTAAACGTTTGAGGAGCTAGGGCACTTTAAATCGTAAACCTAACAACTCAGTCAGAACGTAATACCAAGATGAAACCCCTTAATATGAAGCTCCCTAGTATTGTGGTACAATAGAGATCCGGGACCTGATTTATAAAGGCACATTGATGATGAATGATATAATGGTTAGAACATAATCGGTTTTAAGCGTTTTATTCAATATCTGGAAATGTTAAGCACGTCAAGCGTTAATTAAAGTTATGTCTTGTAATGTTTTGAATACATTTTTATACTTTTTCAAAATGTTACATTTTAGACCCTTGAGAATGAAAAATGGCAAAATATACCCTTGGAGTTTGCACTTTTACGAGTTTGGTCCTTTAAGTTTAAAAGATATACAAAGTAAACCTTGTACTTTGGAAAGTGACATAATAGACCCCTATAGTTATAACTTTGATAAAATAAGATTATCAAGCCCTTTTTCAGTTATACGTTTCCGAAGTTTACATATATACCCTCTTGCATGAATTTTTGTAAAGAAGGTCCGAATTTGACATCAAGATTATCTTTTTAACATTCCAAAAGACATTTGCAGGTTATAGCTTATTAATATAAGCTAAAATATGAAGGTTTAACATAACGAAAGTTTAAAATAACGATTCGTTAAGCTAGGAAGCAAAACGGGTCAAATTAGGGTTTCAAAACGTAAACGTGCGGGTTTTAAGTTCAAATTCCTTCAATAATCAATAAAGTGGTTATTTTAACATTAATTAAGCATGTTAGGATAGATTATAACAACATTTAGCCATTATAACATTTAGTTTTATGAAAAATACGAAATTAGGGTTTCGGGTGTACGGTTTTGGATCAAAATGGAAAATGAGCATGAATTGAGTTATGAAACTTTAACAAGAGCTTATGTATGATCATATGAACATCATAAGGGTGTAGTAGCAGGTATGAAGTTGATAGAACCTGGGTTTGAGCTTATAGCTTGGAAACGGGTCAAAATCGGGACTTTTAGCTTCGTACGCCTAGAATAACGACTCCCGGGCTTCTTTTCTTGGTTTCTTTTGCTTCACTTCTGTTCTTGGGACTTCTTAAGATCTCTTAGAATACATATTGAGCAAAGGATTTCTGCTATGATGGGTTATAGAGGAGGAAGTGGGGGATGATTTGAAATGAAGAGTATGTGCCCCTATTTATAGTGTTGAAGACCCTTAGAGGCTAAAAAAAACTTTGGAACCACGTTAGGACCCTATGGGGGTGATGTGGAGAGGCTAGGGGCTGAGTAAGGAAGGCTATGGTGCAAGGTGAAGGTGGTTCTAGACGTTTTAGGGGTGTTTGGTTTGATTTATACATGGTTGTTTTTGGACAGCCAACATCAGTCTTGGTAAAATGGTTGCCATTTGCAAACCGTAACTCCGTTGAAGCTCAAAACAGTGAGCATTGTTAGATATTTGAGTCCTCTACAAGTTTAGGTTTACATATTTGGGGGGTTACTGTCAAAAAATTAGAGACAATAGCCATTTACTTACAAGTGTGCCCAGAATATGCGCACCTTTGCCATTTCGGTATAACTAATTTACATCCGAAGTCAAATCGGGTTGATTACACTGGTAGAAAATGATCACAAGGTCATAGGGATACAACTTGTGTTTTCATTAATACCCAGAAACACTATTGATTTCCAGTTCCTATGTTTTATAGATTGATCTGACTCTGAACTAGGGCCTAGTTTTAGGTTTTAGGGTTAGAACTAGATTAGGGTTTTGTTTTAGGGTTTCTAGTATTTAATTCATGTATAATGATGTTATAATGATGAAATAGGATTTTCTATGTTGTAAATTAAGTAATTTAACAATTTTATTTGGATTAATGGTTTAGGTTTAAAACGGATAAAAAACCAAGAAACGGGTTATGGTTTAGAAACTAGCTCGGTTTAGAGTTTCTTGTTTTGATTTCATGGAATCTTATGAAATGAGAATGAATATAGAATGTAAATGAAGTTCATTACTTGCTTTTAACTTGTACTTAATAGATTGTACGGTTTTCTTAGGATTAACGGTGGTAAAACGGCTATTTTGGATGGCATGCTTAATGACTTGTACATTGTGCTTTTAAAGACTTGTACTTTGACATGGAGGGAGTTTATATTTCAAATGATATGTTATATTACTTGTACTTATGATTTATTAGCTTGTACATTCATTTTAGATGTTAACTCTTCATGGAATTAGGGTTTAGAGGTATACGATAACGGTTTAAAGCCTGTTTTGATATAACGTTGCAATTGGTACATTATATGAGTAATGTACTTTGTAATAATCATATTATGATATTGACTTGATAAATGTTTTGATGTTTGCTTGACCTATATTGAAGATATGATTGAACATAGGTAGGTTGCGTGAGTTAGTATACTTTAGTTATGCATGTTACATTGCATATTCGAGAATTGGTAATGCCAGTAATGTAATAATGCGAAAAATTTTCTCCGTACCAATTGATGATCCCATAGTACACATAGGTTGATTTTGCAGTTGATGGATAAATTTATGGGTTTGTTCTATAACATTATCCAATTATTTAACGTACTTTTCAAAACGTTATTTCAAAACAAGCATTAAACGTTAACGTTCATATCAAAACCCTAATTATATGTAATGTATACATATAAAATATAAAAAAATGTAACCAAGCTTCAAAATCATATTGTTAAACAAAAAAAAAAAAAAAGTGTACAATGCCACAACAATGAATCATATTTTCCCTCCAAGTCAATGTACAACTCATTTAAGCTCAATGTACAAGTCAATAATGCCTAAAAACCTAATTAGGTCATTTAAGCTCCTAAATCATGTTTAAACTTTACACACTTTAAACACAATGTAAAAGCACCGTAATGCATGACTTTTAAACCTTAAACCTAAACCCTAATTCATCCTAAACCCTAATCTAAAACCCTAAAAACATAATTTTACTTCAATATAAAAACATAAACCTATAAACCTAAAACTAAGCCCTAACCCTTAATCCTAAGACCTAAACTCTTATTCCCTAACACTAATCCTAAACTTTAATCTATCCTAAACCTTAACACTAACTCAATCTAAACACCTAAAAGCCTAAACACGAGCACTCTACAACCTACCTGATACACCTTTATGTCCATTTTGACCCATTTTAACTCACCAAGCACCTCAAGCACCACCATGACTAAGCTACTACTCCTCCTACCTGCTTATAAGTAGCTTAATCATCCCCTTGCTCCCCAAGAAAAAGGCCTTGTCACCTTCTTTCTCCTTCTTGTATACCGCGGCTAAACAAGGACCATCCAACACTTCATGGCTAGTTCTAGCTTATCATACTTACCCTCATAGCCTCTCTTAGTCAGCTCTACTAGCTAAGACACTAAGCAAGACTCCTAACTTTCTCACCAAGTCCATTCGAGTACTATAAAAGGGACGCACCTTTCATTCTTCAACTCACACCTCTTAAACATCAAAGGAATCTTAAGATCAGCCAAGAAGGATCAAAGAGAAGCCACAAGACCAGGAGTAAAGCCAAGAAGCTAAGAAAAGAAGACACGAAGTTGTTATTTTAGGCGTGCGAACGAAAATCACCATTTTCGACCCATTTCCAAAGTTGTAAGCTCTAATTCTCATTCTATAAGCTAATTTCTATTTTAAATCCTTAAATAAGTTCCTAATGATCATATCTAAACTCTTGTTAAGAAGCTTGAGCTCAAAACCCACACGTTTTAAATTTCTAAACCAAATGTGCCTTAATGAAACCCTAATTAATCGTTTTCTTAAATTCTATGAGCTAATCTCATAATCTGTTGTTATAAGCTATTCCAATAAGCTTATTAGTCATTTCTATTAACATTTTATCAAGCCTTAAAAGCTTTTATCATATTGGATTATAATTTATAATACCAAAACGACCGGTTTTATGTTGTTTCTTAAACTCGGAAACCTTTTTCATAAAGCTATAGCTCGTACAAGCTCATTATTCCTAACTTTATTTTAGCTTATTATGATAAGCTATAACCTGCAAATATCATTTGGAATCCTAAAATAAGCTTGCATGGCTTTTGGACTTGATTTGTAAATTATTTCCATGCAAGGAGTATATATTGTAACTTGTTTTGCAAATATTTCCATGCATAGGGGTATATATCGTAACTTTCTGAAATTTATAACTAAAAGGGCTGAAAATGTAATTATTCTAAAGTTATAACTATAAGGACCTATTTTGAAAAGCTTCAAAGTTAAAGGTTTAAATTATATATACTTTATATATAAAGGACTAAAGTCGTAAAAGTTTATAAACCAAGGGTATATATTGCCAATTTTGCAAACTTAAAAATATAAAATATAATATTTTTATATAAATTATAAAAATATATATTAATATTATAAAACTCTATTTTATTAAAACCTGACACATTTATCAATCATAAATCGACGCATTATTTCGAAGAAACTTAAAAATCTTATCGTATCACGTTACTAGGGAATTTCATATGAAGGGTTTCATTTGAGTTTTCGTTTTGACGAGTTTGCTGGGTTTACGATTTAAAGTGCCCTGGCTCCTCAAACGATACTACATGGCCTCTGGATTATGATAGCCCGAACAGCGATACAATATTTCCATAATTTAATAAATCAAAGATATACGTTAAGCTTTATGAAGTTTTGAAACATAAACTATCACACTAAGACTTGACATATCACCCCAGGTTGCATGACGAAGCCGTTACTTTCACTTGATATACTTTTGCCATCAATCAGATTTCCCTATACTGTTAAGGTGAGTTCATAGCCTCACTTTTAAATCTTCTATTTTATAAACCCGTAAGGGGGATACATGCTATAAACCATGAATACAAGTGTTTTCTAAATGTATGATATCCTGATATATTATTGCATCTATTGTCTAAGTCCCTTTATGCCAAAAGACCCCCACCATCATGGACCATTAATCATAATGAGGGCTGTGTTATTCATTTTTGGTGGTAGTTATCAATTAAGGTCATTGTGTTCTCTCGTTTGAAGCTTTGTATGGTAGGAAATGTAGATCGCCTGTTATATGGGCAGAGATTAGAGGAAGTAGTTTGATTAGACCCGAGTTAGTTCAAGAAACGACTAATAAGGTAGTGTTGGTAAAGGAAAAGCCCAAAGCGGCGGGAGATCGTCAAAAGAGCTATGCTGATAATAGGCGCAAACCGTTAGAGTTTGAGGTGGGAGATCGGGTTATGCTAAAAGTGTCGCCTTGGAAAGGTGATATTCGCTTTGGGAAAAAGGGTAAGTTAGCACCGAGGTATGTAGGGCCATTTGAGATTCTTGAAAGAATCGGTCCTGTAGCTTATCGGTTGAGATTGCCTGAGGAATTGAGTGGTGTACATGACACGTTTCACGTGTCGAACCTAAAGAAGTGTTAGGCGGATGCTAGCCTGCATGTGCCATTGGATGAGATCAAGGTTGACAAAACTTTTCGTTTTGTAAAAGAACCTGTTGAGAATAGTGACCGTGAAGTTAAGAGGTTAAAATGTAGTAGAATGGTGGTAGTTAAGGTCCATTTGGGCTCGAAGCGAGGTCTTTAGGACTTCAGGTAAACTGAGTATCCACACTTGTTCGTTGAGCAAGGGATCATTGGGAGTTTTAGTTGAAGTTGGGTACGTAAGGTTTCTTGTAGACCTTAGTATTGTCACACCCCGCCAAGGCGGAAACGCGAGGCGTAAACAAGAATGGATATCATCACAACACATGGTGTCTATATAGAGAATACTAAAATGAAAACTAAAGTAAAGCAAAGACACAAAGTGTCATAACAATACCCAAAACCTAATGGTGTCTTTATTAATAAGAAATAAGTCTCGTCAATAAATGACATGCAAAACATAATCCAAACAATTCATGCAAACACATTTATTCAAACAGAAAGCACAAAGAAACTCCAAGCATCCCACGGTCTCTTCTAGCCACTTCGCTCTATCTTAGCACCATTAAGCTCACCTAAAAATGATGCTTAAAACGTCAACATAAAGTTGAGCAAGATTCATAGGTTTATGACATACCATATTATCAAAAATAACTTTCAACAAACTGATGCAATTACCAGAACAACTCATGACAACAAGTAACAACAATAGGACGGAACGTGCCCACGATCCACAATCATATCAAAAAAATGAGGTAGGCGTACCTCGCCGCTCTACTAATAGTCATAGAAAGGAATACAAATCCCAATTCCAGACTCTTGGTACCAAAGTTACCATATCACAAGGAGTTGATCACCTCCAAGGATCTTACCCATAAAGTAGGTGAAGTCACATCTCATAACACTGGGTAGGAACGTTACCCCTGCTCTAAATATCACAACATAACAACATCAAAAAGACTAGACAAGCAAAATAAAACAAGACAAGACAGACAAGACAAGCATCATTCTCACCTTAAAATATCATGAGAAAAAGGGGCTATAAAACTCACATTTGCTTAGCTTTCCAAAAGATTCCAACAAAAGCTTTACAAATAACTAGCACAATCTATACAACAAAATAACTCGTGTTACACGCTACTAAGCCAAAATCTTAAAGCACATGTAACAATCATATGATGGATGTCTAAGATGTTCTATTAACCCCATGGGTCACCCCGACACCATACCCAACTTTAACCACTTTGTTAACAAGTTTCACTAGTTAGTCACAGGTTGTTCCAAACTACAGAATTTTAACATGACTTATCGCACTTAAAACCTCTACTTACTGACCTCCATAATTCATACCAAAAATCACCTATGTTCATATATGAGTATATTAACTACCTCATAATTCCCAAGAGCCATTTACATGCACAAGTATTCCTAAGAAAATCAAACTTCAAAATAGTCCTAATTCGGATCTGATTGCACACTAAAAAGTTTGAACTTAAAAATCATACTTAGTCTCCAAATTAGAATCTCTCCTTTAGGGATTTCTAATAGATACATAGAACTAAACTCCTGTAGAAGGGATAAGCTCAATTCAAATTTTAAGTGGGGGTTTTATACCTCGTAATCTGATGTAAATCTGACCCGTATTTACTGGTTTAACAACTTTTCTTACAACCATCGTTTGACTGACTTCCTGACCTTAAAAAACATTCGAGGCTGGATGTTCTGAAAACTAGACTATCTGAGCTATGTTATAGACACCGGAAACTTGACAAATTTTTTTACCATCATTGAGATAATGACCGAACAACACAGCCCTAATTCTGCTTTAATCAAGATCAATCTCTAACGCGAATTAAGTTTAACCAATTACATCCATAAGCATCTAATTAAACCCTAATCATTATAACATGATTAAACATCATTAATTTATTGATTTTAATAAAGCCTAATTCCATCATATTAATTATTACATGAATTAATAATTAGAACATAATAAGAATTAATTAAAACTTACGTAGAAGCTTGAATTCTTCACAAAGCAAAAACCCTAATTTTTTTCTTTCTTTTTCTCTCTTGTTCGACCGGCTTACATAGGGGGAGGGTTAGGGATTTTGTTTTGTATTTATAGGCCACAATAAGAATCCTAGATAAATCCTAATTAGTATTTGATTCCTATTAAAACTCTTTTTTTCCTCTTTCCTTTTCTTTTTCCAAACCGGCCGAATCCCTCTCTTTTTATTTTTTTTATTTTTTACTAATTAATTAATTACTTAATTATTAATATTACCTTAAGTTTTTATAAAAACCTTAGCTTATTTGCGCATACCTTTTTGCGTAAACGCAATTTACTATACTTTTCCAAAAATACTTTTCATTTCACAAATTCACTTTCTATAAATAGAAAGTCCCTAAAAAACTCTCATATTTTATCAAACTCATTTCTTTCATATCCTTACTACTAAAACTTAATCTCATCCTAATATTACTAACACATAAATACATATACGTATAATTACTTACACGATAAATCACTAAAACGCTTAAATCACAAAATCATATCCTTGTCACCAAAAGTGAACGAAATGAACTTCACAATATCCAACGAAAATCCAATCCCAATGAGACGGTCACGCTCAATGAATTAATTATCCAATCTCACATAACCTACATAAACGCATATAAACACATATAATCACACATACCATACATTGCAACAGATCCATAAGTCAACAATAACGGTTTGATTAACCTGCTCAAGTCATGGTTGTCACAGTCATCACTAAAGTATTTGGTTACAAAAAATACCTCATTTAAAGCTTTAGCCATAAGACACTTTTCGTCATTTGTCTTCTCCTCTTCATCTTCGTCGCTATCACTCCAAGATCCTCCAATAAACGCTTTTTGATTTTGATATCTTGATATTTTTAGACATTCTCTGATGAGATGATTTGGATCTCCACTCTTAAAGTACATTCTTTCGCCTTTGCCATTTTTGTCGTCTTTATTTCTTTGAAATAATTTTCTCTCTTCATATGGTTGTCTTACGAATCGTCCTCGTCTTTTGAAGAATTTCTTGAAGTCTCTTATGGCCATGACGTATTCTTCATCTTCACTATTGGAGGTTGAGCTATTATCATCACTCGAATCATTTCTAGCTTTCAAGGCAATAGATCTACTTTGTTCTCTTTTGCTTTTGATGGTTTCAGAATCTTTCTTAATTACTTCTTCATAAACCTTCAAATTCCCAATGAGTTCGTCAAGTGATAGAGTTGTTAGATTCTTTGATTCTTCAATCGCCGTGACTTTTGCGTGCCATTTAGGATGTAGTGCCCTAAGAAATTTCCTAACACAATTCTTGCTCAACAAACTTTCGTCAAGTGCTTTTAGACTCGTAATAATAGTGTTAAATTTAGCAAATGCATTATCTATTGATTCCTCTTCCGGAATCATGAATTGTTCATATTGTTGAACAAGAAGATCTATTTTGTTAACTTTGACTTGATTATTACCTTGATGAGTGATTAACAAAGGATCTAAAATTTCTTTTGCGGTTTGATACATAAACTTCTATCGTATTCTTTACGTGACAAAGCTTTATAAATTACCATTTTAGTTTCATTATTTTTTGCAAGTTTCTTTTTAAGATCATCGTTTTGTTTATGAAAATGTACAATTTCATCCTTTTTAGTTTCGAGATTATTTTGAATAGGAGGAAAATCACCATCGGTAATAACATGCCAAAGGTCTAGATCTTTTGACTTCACTTAAATTTCGAATCTATTTTTCTAATAAATAAATTCATCACTTTCAAATAGTGGTGGTCTTTGCATAGATTGCCCTTCTAAATATTTTTCGGATTCCACAGATCGATTTGAGTTTTAAAATACAATTTATTTTAAAATTCTTGTTTAGCGTGGCTCTTGATACCAATTGTGGAAAACTAGAAGGGGGGTTGAATAGTTTGCCGCTTTTTAATTTAAGGTTTGTGTTTGTTTGTAAAATTTAGATTCGACTTTATGTGATTTCAACACTTGCACAATATGATCAATATACTTATCTAAACAATAAATAGAATGCTATGAGAAAGTAATGTAAGACAAGAGATAAGAGTAAGAACAATCAAACCACAACGCGAGGATTTATAGTGGTTCAGTAACGAAGCACTTCTTGGCCCCTACTCCACTCCCCGTGCATCAAACTCGAGAGTTTTCTTCACTATGTCAACAATCTCCCTTTAGGCCTTGAAAACCGTACACAACGTTGCTTATTTCAATTTCCTACACTAAGCTAGATGTCGAGTTCTAATCTTTAGCTAGAACTAATTTATCACAGCACAACTTCACGACTTGTTCACGACTTCACAACTTTACGACTTTTTCACAACTTCAAGACTTCTTCACAACTTTAAGACTTCTTCACAACTTCACTTCATCACACTACTTATATCATAACTATCTAACACTACTTGGTAGGATCACCACGATCTAACTATACTTACAAAGATCACCAAGATCTAACTACTACACACAAATACAAGATATACAATTGATTTACAAATTTGTGATATGGATGCAACTAGATTGCAATACATACTTGAGGTGTAATACTTCTTCACTTGATAATGAAAGTATTCTTCTCTTGCACTTGAGGAATTAAGCTTGGATCACTTGGAAACAAAGCTTTATGATTAATTGATCAAAGGATTTTAGTGAGATGTGTGGGCTGTTTTAGAACAGAAAGAATGAGTGCAAAAGGTGAGAAAATAGTAGGGAAAAGTTTAGTATTTATATGACAAACTAGGGGAGCGTCTACCTAGGGGCGGTCCTTTTAAATAGGTGGGCGGTACCCTTAAAATTAAGGGGGCCGTCCGTGTATTTAAGGGGGCCGCCCTAGGCTAGCCCCCCTCCCCCCGTTTGTCTTTTGTGTAGGAGGAATTTTCTAGAAGTTTTCTAGCCGTTTTAGGTCCAAAAATTTGAATTTTAAAATGTTTATTTTGAATAAAACAATTCTTTTAATTGTAGAAAATGTTTTGTAATGTTTATAAAAATGTTTACAACATTTTATAAAAGTTTGATGTTGAATAAAATTTTTCTTTGATCATAAAATGCATTAAGCATTTATTTATTCCTACCTTTAAGTGATATAATTATCGAAATGAAAATTTACTACTAATTACTTGTTTACGTTTAATTTTACATTGAACGCTTTTATATTTTGTGATTATCAAAACGTAAAGATGTGAAAAATATTAATAATGTTTTCAGGCATTATATTTATCAACATAATGCACTCGACAATCCTTGGTTTATATAGTTGATTAGGGTCAACAATTGCACTTTAGTTTTAATATGTAAAAAATGCATGTACTTATAAAAAGGACGGGAAAAAAAGATATTAAAGTAACCAAAAAACTGATATAAACATTAGTACTACAAATGCATGTGTGGGTAAATTTTTAGTGTGTATTTTTTCTTTAATCTCAAAAAAAGTCTTAACTTACAAAGACAACAACATAAGAGTTAGGGATACCCATCATTCCATCAAAGGCAGCCTTTAACGAAAGTGGGAAGGTCTGTTGAATCGGCTTACGTGATTACTTAAGTTCCACCATTTGGTGACAAAATTCATAATTTCTAAGGAAACTCCGAATACAGGCCTAGTTCGTTTGTACAGACAGACTTTTTAACACTTGAGGAGCAAGACTGATCACATACCCATTTGAAAAATGCAGGACAATGTAAGTACTCCTTTTAAGTTCAAGCTCTCCATTCTCTTCCTTGTATCCTCTTTTGTGAGCTGACTAAACATAGCCTAATCAACAACAACAAAGTGAGCTTATTTTAATTTGTTTAGACCATTGTAATAATCATTTATAACCAAAATGAAAAGTCAATGTAAAAGTTTAATGGAGAGGATAAAAAGAATATACCTGCCATGTACGTGCTAGGCTACATCATAGACGTTCTATTATCGTGTAATGCCAATCTTGTCTGCGACATCCAAGTTATCGTAATCTGATATAAGTAATTAGCATTTAAGATAAAACGGCTCACACCTCAGTTGCTTATCGCTACTTTACTAAATACTCCTTCGTTTAAATTATACCTTATTTCACATATCCTTATTCCTTTTCTAAATAACAAAACATTCATGATAATACTGCTACAACACCAATAACATACATATATTGCTCATAGTCTTAAAAAGTCAGGAATATTGCATACGGTGTGAAACTTACTATGAGAAGCTATTTTTTTACTCTAAAGATGAACTTCAAATGGGCACGAAAAGAGAAAAGACAAAGAGCAAGAAACCACTGAAAACCTTCAAGTTGGCCCGTTTCGTGAGAAATTGAATAGAGGACTTGATACTGATCGTAATTATAACCCTTGAGATGAATAGGAACTGGTTCAGTACCCTACAAAATGAAGTATGTCTTACGACTTACATAGTGGTCATTATGTCACCCTTGAGGTATCAGCAGGAGGAACAACAAACTTCATCGAACCGCTACATAGTTTTCATTATGTCAAAATATTAATCTCAAATAAAACAACATGTGCGTAGAATATATATAATGAGAAACATAAATAGATGGATTATCCACTTATGTTCGGTTTGATAAGAAGTATGTCTTACGACTTGCATCTCGGGTGTTTGCTGATGACATTTCTGCAATGACTGATTCATGTATTAGTGTTTACTTTAATAAAAAATATAAAACAGGTTTGATGCAAAGACATACCTGCAAACGACGATGCAATGTGTTTTATCTTTAGATCGATCCCCTAAACATTGGCTTGTTGTGTTGCTCTTCGTAACACTTGTGAATGAATGACATCTTATTACACGTCTTTTTACATTGTGCCAAAGGTCTGAACGCTTAAGGGGCGACAGCTGATTTCCTGAGAAAAGAAAGCACGCGTAAAATACAATTGGAAAAAGGCGATACTCCAAAACATCAACAAAATGAGAGGAAATTAATATTACTGATTGCGTTGCTTTCCAGTGAAACACCATCAATACACAAAGAACAAGTACTTTCTGTATCATACCTTTATTCATAGTTTCTAAGATTTGCCCATCATTGTCCGCAAACGCAAGGGCTGCAGTGAAAGTATTCGCGAGTGAAGAACAAAATGAAGTCTAACGTCAAAGCAAAGGATGGATACTAACCTTCGTTCGGCTGCCGTGCCCAAAGGATGACAACATTCTTCTCGCGAACAATTCTCACATAATGGAGCATTTGTCAAGATGTTGCAAAACAAACACTTCTGAACCAGGATGGGTTTACAACATTTTGTGCATCCTTAGCTAATACGTTATCCCGCCCCCCTGCGTCGCAAAACTATATCAGACTACATTTAACCATTTTACTACAACTAATAATTCCTTTATGTATATATATATATATATATGTAGGGGAGCGTTATTGTGGTATACACTTTAAAGTAAAAAATAATAGGCACACTTGTGGGCCGTTGGATTTATTTTTATGATGAGATTCAAAATTTATTAAATAGGGGCATAATTGTAACAAAACAAAAAATTAATAGTTTTTGTATACAACAAAAGTTATATGGTCAAACACAAAATTAATGAGTAGTAATAAATGTTTCTCTATAATATTGTATACATGTCAATTTCATACATTATTTACTACTATAATAAAAAATTATTTTGCTAGTTTTTTTTACTAATACATATGTAATGACACACTAGATTTATTGGCACATTTGTAGTGATACAACAAATTATTTTTATGACACATTTGTTTCTTGATACATATTTAGTGACACACTATCTTTATCACACAAATTATGTTAAGACGTATGTAGTGACACACTAAACTTGTTTGATACGTTTGTAGTGGCGCACTTATATATAACCACAAATACTCTTACGAACCCTTATACATAACCACAAAACTCTTAATCATAGTATTAATTATCATTCTTAATCAACATATTTATGAGCCTTATACATAACCACAATACTCTTAATAATAGTATTAATTAATTACACATAACCACAATACTTTTAATGATAGTATTAATTAGCATTATGTGAAAAATAAAGATGACTATAATACCCTTAATGACATTAAAGTAATTAACATTTCTTTTTAAATGAAAAAGACACATGTCACTTTGTTATTGGTGCCTATTGTTTTTCACTTTAAAGTGTTTACCACATGAACGTAGATCTATATATATATATATATATATATGTATCTATAGGGATGGGTTCTAGGGAAAACCATATTTTGCTAGAAAACCTAGAAAACTCAGAAAAAACAAACAGATGCCCTAAAAAAACCAAACATATGCCCTAATTTTTTCAGACAAAAAATTGGTTTTTCAGGCAAATATGGCCTCGAAATAATGTCTGTAAAAAACTCAAAAACCAAACAAATACCCTAATTTTTTCAGGCTATACAAAAGATTTTTTATGGCATCTGTTT
>BQNB010073523.1:0-27487 GCA_026074375.1 Tanacetum coccineum
GGATGAATCAACTCCATTAGTTCTAGTGTGCACAAGTCGGTTAGCTCCACAAACAGTTCATGATCGTAAAGATTTGCAACGGCAAAAGTAATAACTTAAGAATGGGATAAGGTGGTCCAAGTGAGGCCTTAAGATTCTGCTGAGTGGTAAGACACGATTGTGTTTCTAGACCCTTTTAACGGATTTTGGTGATTATTGGGTTCAAGTTCGTACTCGTGTCATATTGGATACCATTAAGCCCACTCATTTATAATTTATTATTTACTTAAAGAAGCGTCCTGATTTATGTACATAATGAATTGATAAACTTATGGTTCAGTGATTTATAATTTATTTATTTAAATGAAGAGGCGTCCCAATCCTTTCAAATAAAGAGATTATAAATCAGCATACTTAATAATTTCTGATACAATACGCATACTTACAAAATCTTCAAGGATGACGATGTATGTGTTCCAATGAGTATGGGACGAGTGTTTAAAACTCGTCTTCGTAGACGGGGAATAAAACAATCAGGGGAAATCGACAAGGAGTTCAAAATAGTTGATGAGTATACGGTTAAAGTAAATACGATAAAGGTCTTATGAACGAGTTAACATAGCAATTATCGTATCAATCCTCCTATTACAAGTCCCGCCTATACAAGACTTGTAATACTTAGATTAACACATAATTCCATGTAATCCAACACTGTGACGGGTTTCGTGGAAAACGATATTGTATAAGGTTATGAAAAAGTTTTAGAGGCTATTGTATAACTTATAATGTCTGAGAACGAAGTTAGACCATTGTGCAACCCACAATGTCTAAGAAGTAAAATGAGGCCATTGTATAACTTACAATGTCTTAAGAAATGATCTAGTATTTATATAATTAACTCTTATATAAATTTCTCTATATAAATTAAATGTTTTAATATACGCGAAAGGAATGATAGGCTTATATATTATTTTATGTATGTCATTTAAGCACGTAATATACAAGTAATGTAAAGCAAGTAAGCAAGTAGGTGTACTGCACTTTGAATATGTTTGATGTGAGGCAATTTTTGTGATATTGGTTATAGTCTGAGGGTTAAAATATGAATCCTAAGTTCTCTTTAACCAGTACTCTGATACAATCGGTAACACCCGCCAAAAATGTTTTTGTTGCTAGCGGGATAAAATGTTCCTTGGGTTGGGCGTTACTTATATAATCAACAGACCATAGATACAAGAGAACGACCTCTAATTGTGTCATTTAAAGTAATCTCGTTGATTTTCTTGATATAGATATAACATTTGTCCCCATATTTGCATCACAGTGAAAAGCTGAAAGCAAAAATCAACGAGGATTTGATCATTTGTATGTAATTAGATATCCATGAATGGAAATCTTGTCAATTTAGACTCCATAATGCTCATCAAGTAAGCCAAGCATCTATTCACCTGAGAAAGAAAAAACTTGCTTTAAAAAGTCGTTCAACATATAGTTGGTGAGTTCATGCGTTTTGTAAGTTTAAATCGTAAAATGTTGAAATCCAAAAGATTAAAGATTTATAAAGTATGCATGACCATTTCAATCCTTATAATAATTGCCAAAAATGTAAGAGTAAATGTAGAACCGAAAGATTTTAGTGTCTATTGCTTCACCACAGTATAATGAAAAGTGTTCCGTAATTAGTAATGTTCAATGAGGTAGTATGGACAATGATTTTGTTGATTTTCCAAAATGTATGGGTCTACTATAACAGATACAGTACCACATAAATGTATCTACGATTGCACTAAGCTCATGACACTGAAGCTCAACATCTAAATTGTTCCGACATGTATGCGTTCGTGTTTCAGTACAGTCGAAACTAGTGAGAGCTACTCACCCGAACGGGGATGTCAATCCCAAATAGATCTATTTATACACTCGCGCTTACTTAACCCGTACAGTTGGTCAAGCAATTAACGGTTCATGATAATGGGCAATAGTTGGTTTGCTACTTAGGCAAACACGTAAACAGGAAATGATAACCGAAAACACTTGTGTCCAAAAATAAACTAACCATCATATTCGTAAAAGCTTTGAGTACTTAAATCCATAAGTAGAAAGATTGTGATTTAAATCAAGTAATTGAATTTGTAATGAGTATGTAAGCAATTTCGTAAACGTGTATGCAAATGAGTATGTAACGAAGTATGAAACCAAGTTTGTAATCAACCATGTAATGGTGTTTGTAATGAGTGCGAAATCAAGTATGTAAACCAAGTGTGTAGAATAGTATGTAAAAGATATTGTAAATGAATATGTAAACAAGTTGTATTGAGCATGTATTCTCCCCCGAGATTTGTAAAGTAAATGTAAAACAAGTGAAAGAGGGGCTATAAACTCACATCGATGCTGAAGAACAATTGACAGATAGACATCTACTATGCACAACACAAACGGAAGATGAACGGCTCGATCAAGAAGTTACAACTAATCTTATCGGCTAATACCCACTAACTTAAAATGATGAATGTGATACGTTGATAAAAGATTTAGATCTCAAGTTGTAATAGTTTGGTGGTTGGTTAAATAAAATAAATCAAGAAGTAAACGCAAAGTGTGTAATATATTCCGTATATATTACAAAATGAAAATGACCAAGTATATAATTTATACCGTGAATTATATGACAAGATACACAACCAGAAGAATAACTCGAAGCGTATATAATACACGACATGTGTTATATCTAAGAGGTGACAATTAAAAATAAAACGGTCTAATTATATAATACTTTCCAAGTATTGTATAAGAAAGATGATAAAAATAAATGAACTAAATAATTTGACAAGCGCCCGGATATCCCTAAATGATTTAGTAGAAAGCTCCTTTATGAAAATAAACGCACGTTTTAAAGTTGTGGACTAGATTGATGAAATCTCTAAAATTATAGCTCACGTTTGATTATCGGGTCTTCACGATTTAATATTTCTTAAGACATTTCAAGATAAGAAATAAAGTAGATTTGTAAAAATTTACTAAGCGTAGCAATTTATAAAAATCTCGGCATGACCTATTCGTTTATGTAACGTTTTCCATATTAACAATAGTTAATTATTTTCCCTCAATTAAATCAATCCATGATGCAAACCCAAACCTAAATACTCCCAAATATGTTATTGCCTACAAATCCAACCACACCCGAAGGCTGTTAAATAATAAACAACACATTTATTTAACCATTAAACCACCATTAAATCTGGTTTTTATATTTATAAAATCTTATGATATTTTTATTAGTCGATTTGTATAAACCAAACGAATCATAACCCTACTCATTTGAATCGCGGCCAACCAAACGCTCCATATATGGCTGTTTTACAGCCAAACAAACGCACCCAACCCGGCTGTTTTACAGCCAAACAAACACCCCTATACGGCTGCTTAAACTCGAATCCAAACACCCTCGATGCGTTTCTGTTAAACCAAACGCACCATTGGTGCTGATAAGAAACCAAACGCACCCTTATGTGGTGTTAGCCACAGAAACAAACACGCCTTTAGGTCGGGACACCACGCCAACGCACCCTTTTGGGTTGAGACAACAACCAACGCACCCTTTCGGGGCTGTTTTAAAACCAAACGCACCCATTGGTGCTATTCATAAAACCAAACGCACCCTGGTTGTGCTTTATCAAAACCAAACGCACCTTATGGTGGTTCTGATAAACCAAACGCACCATTTGTGGTGTTGAGCAGGTGGCGGTGGTACGATGGTTGGATGGTGATGGGTGGTTATGTGGTGTGGTGCGTCGATGGGGTGGAGGTGGTGGAGTTGACGAGGTGGTGACGATGGGTACGGTGGTGGGGATGACGAGGTGATGATGTTGGTGTTGTTACCGTGGATGTGGTGGAGGTGGTGTGGCTGCGGTGGGTGTGGCGTGGAGATGGCTGCGGAGGTGGTGATGGCAGCGTCTGCCATGGAGATGAAGGTGGGGATGATGGAGGTGGTTTCGGCTGTGGCCGGACTTGGTCGTAAGTCACCGGAGCGGAGCCGGATATTTTGAGAGAAGAGAGGAGATGAGATGGGGGCTAGGGTTATTATGAAGAAGCCCTAAATCATTATCTATATATATTGGAAACTATAAAAATAAAGTAGCAAGTCCTTAATAGTGTAGGGTAACAGTTGTAAATATTTTCACAAGGACCTAAAGTGAAACTTTTGGTAAATATTGGTTCGGGACTCGTTTGGGCTAGTTAACGGATGATTCAAAACACGAAAATTACGCCATTGCGTTCCAAATGATTTTTCTCACTAGTATTTACATGACTAGTTTTCATAAATGTTTCATAACATTTATTTAAAAATGTTTATTATTTATTTGTATAGTCATCGGGTATCACCCGTAAGCTTTGTTCGTAAAAATACAACTTTGACTCGAACATTGGTGTTTTTAATAAACGTTTCTAAAAATGTGACAAATAATTTATTAAACATTTTTTTATTTAATAAAAAGTGCTAATTAAATATAATTTAATTATTTTCGTGTTGGTACGCGTTGTTCTCGTTTCACTAAAAATTATGCAGGATTTTTCGGTCATTTTTCTGCTCGTTTCGGTCTCTGGCAACACTAAAAAGTTGTCCGAATGTCGTTTTATCATCAAATAGCTTTAGTGTCCGATTTGTGAAAACGTGATTTTAGCGGGTCATTTTTGATTAAATCACACTTAGGAATATCATATAGCTTTTTCGTTTTTCAAGTCCAATGAGTTAGAAATAAAATTTGCACGTGAGAGGTATGTGATTATAAATATGATTTATTATTACATTAAATCTAAAATCCCTTAGCTAAACAAATTCTAGTATAGATCTTGTATGCTAGTTCCTCAAGATAGTCCAATATGAGCTCCTAAGCACTCTTTACTCATAACCCAGCTTCCCTCTTATTACCTGCTGCGAAGAAAAAGATATGCGGCTGAGCTAAAGCTCAGTGAACAGATATAAATGAAACAGATAGATCTAACATATATAGTAAACGAAATTAAATCAGAGATCTCATATATCATCAGAACTAAACGAATAAGTAGCAAAACAAAACATAATGGAATTACCATAACCTGGTAACAAAGATTTCATATATCATAAGAGCTAAACGAAATGAATAGTCAAACAAAACATATAAAAATGCCCACCGAGCTCGAAACAAATGTCTAAAGCATGTCACATGCTTAGACCCTATAATCAAATGCATATCATAACATATCAAATTGTACATGGGAGCTACAGACTCCAGATGTACCCTACAAAATGTGCAATAGGGTGTTGGCACCACACTAAGCCATGCACCAAAACGAAATGAAATAAAGTACCTAGGATGCATCTATAAGCCCCCCTACAATCAAATCAAATCATATATGGCCAAGTGCATAAAAGAGCACACACAAAAATGGGGACGCAGTGGACTGATCACACCGCCACAGATAGTGTCACGCCATTGGTGCCACAATGACGCGGCCATGGTACCTCCATGGCTAGTTAGTTCGGGCATCAGAACAAAACAAGGGTTCATATATCATATCAAAACGAAATATATTATGTTCAAAGAAGAGCATGTCTAAACAAAATGGATAAGTTCATATCATGGAAATATCAAATGAAGCATATATCAAATGAATTCAAAGAGCTCAACGAATTTATCAAATAACGTTGCAACAAAATAAGATGGGAAACATAAATAGGGATTTCATAGGTGCAAATAGATATGGATCAAATGTCATAAGAATCCTTAGAAGAAAGGATAGAATATTTGTACCTTAAATGCAGTTCAATGCGTACCCAAAAACACAACTTACTCCTTCTTTGGATTATCTACATGAATTAGGCACACTTATTATTTGACGACATAACTGATTACTATCATTATTTATGTATTTGTAAGATTTAGTACGTTATGTTTATTTGTTATATAAGTTACTTTAATGACCTATAAAGATTTTTACATAAGAATCAAAATATTTTGATATACTTGGGTCCTTCAAAAGAATTTTTAAATTGACTATGACAATAGATAAACCTGATTGCACACGTATTTTGGGACAGCAGTTTCATCTTCAAGCTTCGTTATAAAAACCAAGTTCTTTATATCGAATGACTAAAAATACTCATGCATTTATTTAGACTTAAAAGGACTCCAAACATTTTACTAAGATTGTTGAAGGCCACAACAGTTAGCTGGTTTTACATGTACAGTCTGTAATTTTGTTAAACTCAAAACCTATATACATAGTTTAAAATATTTTAACCCATTGGAGAAAAGTTTGAGATAGATTACTAGATATGCATGCATCTTTCAATGAACTTATAACTTGATATATAAACAATGGGTTATATAAACTCAAAAATGCATGAACTGGACACGTCCACTTTAACTGATCCTTCGAAAATTTCCTTAATTTCTATATTTGTTTATGTTGTCTTCAATCATTAAAATACCATGATATTTATAGTTAGTAAACATATTCATATCATTATCCTAGATCGATTTTGCTGCAAATATGAATATCTCTAAGAGCCAATATTATTTTTTAGTCATCAATGATGATTTTCAATTCAAGTTTTATGATCAGAATCCGAGTGCTAAACAAGTAGGATATGATTAATACTACGGCTCAAGAAATACCTCTAATTAAGCTATACGATGGCTAGTCAAAACCGATAACACAAACACGAACACATGTACGAACTCAGTAACATCAATCAAACGATCGAACCCACCCTGAACTCATCGTATCATGATCAAAATCGCAACCCCAACCCACACGCGGACTAAAACCGAACTCGAACTAGCTAGAACAAACAAAACCAAATCTTCTATACACGAACACAACCCAAACACGATCACTTCCAAAGGGAACCCAAACTTATTGGGAGAGATCTGCTACTCTCCTACACTTGTATATATGGAGACAGAACTTTGGTTTGGTGCTTGTTTACTAGGTTTTGTTATGACATTGTGCAAGGAATGTAACCTTCGTATATGGGTGTGTAATGAACGAACGAATTTCTCAACTAACATGGGATATGGAGGAGTTACTAGTTGACCGAGTATTATGGTGACTAGGTAAACTCAAGACGTGTTTTCCATATATGCTTTTTATATCATATATTCATAATATGAGTCATGCTATATATGGACATTTATTTTTCTCATACTAATATTGTTATTATGTCTAGTTCTTACAAATATATATATTGATAACTTTAGGATATTATAATAAGAATACACAAATAAGATCAAATCTTCAATCCTTGCTCAAAATTTGCACATGTGAAGATATATTTTACAAATCTTAAATAATCGTCTATCAAAAATGAATATCTAATATTTTTGCACTTCTTGTATAAAACATACGCTAGTAAGATCAAAGCTTTAATATTTGCGCATAATTTGCACGAGTGAAGATATTTGTACAAAATTTAAATAATCGTCTAGTAAACATCAACATCTTATATTTTTTGCATTTCTAGTATAAAAAATACACAAGTAATATCAAAGCTCCAATCCTTACACATAATTTGCACATGTGAATATATTCTTACAAAACATAGATAATCGTCTAGTAAACATCAATATCTCATACTTTTTGCATTTTTAGTATAGCAATATGCTAGTAAGAGCAATGCTTCAATCCTTACTCATAATTTGCACGCGTGAAGATATTTTTACAAAACTTAAATAATCGTCTTTTAATTATCAACATCTTATAATTTTGCAATTCTAATATAAAAAATACACAAGTAAGATCAAATCTTCTATCCTTGCTCAAGATTTGCACATGTGGAGATATATTTTTACACTTCTAGTACAAAAATACGCTAGTAAAGTCAAAGCTTCAATATTTGCTCATAATTTGCACGAGTGGAGATATTCTTACAAAATTTAAATAATCGTCTAGTAAACATCAATATCTCATATTTTTGCACTTCTAGTATAAAAAATACGCTAATAAAAGCAATGCTTCAATCCTTGCTCATAATTTTCACGCATGAAGATATTTTTACAAAACTTAAATAAGAATTTAAGCATACAACTCCTCTTTCTTAAGCAATTCCAGAATTGCCTTAAGATGTTCTTCATGTTCCTTCACGTTCCTTGAATAGATAAGGATATCATCAATAAACACAATCACAAACTTATCCAAATATGGATTGCACACCTCATTCATAAAATCCATAAATACCGTCGGTGCATTCGTCAAACAAATGGCATAAAATTGGAACTCGAATTGACCTTATCGAGTTCTTGAATATACCCTATCTTCGGATAATCCTTCGCGTACTCGATAGTCTGGGTGATAACTTAATCGCACGTCTATCTTGGAATGAATGCTGGATCCTTATAGTTGATCAAATAAATCATCAATCCTTAAGTTGGTCTGACAATTCCTCCATTTCAGATGGAGCTAATCGGTAAGGTGCTCGTGCTATAGGTACAAAACCAGGTATCAAATCGATATGAAATTCTACTTGTCTAGTCGGTAGAAGACCCGACAAGTCCTCGGGAAATACTTCAGCAAAATATCAAATGATCAGTACATCCTCAAGTCGCTTCCCCTCCGACTTGTCTTCAGTCTCCTTTGTAGTAACATGTGCCAAAAAGATGTGACATCCTTTTAGCATGTACTTCTGTGTTTTAGTGCACAAGATGATGTTCAAACGAGTCTCGTTATCCCAGTCGCTTCCATCACCACGAATAATCAATGTTTCATTTCCCTAGGGAATACGAACGATTTTCTCAGCACAAACAATGACAGCTTGGTACTTTGCCAACCAATCCATACCAATTATAGCGTCAAAACTACCAAGTTTTACGGGCATTAAGTCTATGTTGAATGGGTGATTTAAGAGGTTTAATGTACAACCCCGTATGATAGTGTTTAGCCCAATTATTCTCCCGCCAGCTAGTTCAACATCATAATAATGATCTAAGGTAGTTGGCGTGATATCAATTTGGGAGCTAAATGCAGTAGACACAAAACTCCTATTGGCACCAGTATCAAATAAGATAGAAGCATAGCGGTTGTTTAGAAGGAACGTACCCGTAACAATGTTGGAGTCCAGGTTTGTCCCTGCATGGCCTATCGCATACACTTTTGCTGGAGCATTGTCATTCCCAATTGGGTTGCCTCAGTTGTTGTTCTTCAGTTTCAGACATTCTCTCTTAAAATGTCCCTGGGCTCTGCATTTAAAGTAAGTAGCTTTCTGACCCGCCCCAGTACCCCTTTGGTTGTTAGCAGTATTAGCATTTGCAAGACTCCTATAGTCACGGGCCAGATGGCCAACTCTGTTGCACTTGTGGCATTTGGGAGCACACTGACCATCATGGTGATAGTTGCTAGTAGAGCACAAAGGTTTACATCCTCCGTAAGGTTTCTTCTCACCAGACCTAGTAGTGTAAGCCCTGCCAATGTTCTGCCTCTTGTTTTATTATTGTTGGTTCCGATTGTTCCTTGAGGTGTCATCAGACTTTCTCTTGTTTTCATCCTAACCTTCAACAAAGGTGTTGTTCTTCTTGTCTATCAGTTCAGTTGCAAATTCAATTGCATCTTGCATGATCTTTGGCTTAGATGCCATTACACTTTTGTGAATCATGTCGGGCAAACCACCGACATACCTCTCGATCTTATCCGACTCTTTAGGAAACATCCTAGCACACATAAATGCTAGTTCCTGAAAACATTGGTTATAGTTTACCACATCGGTACCTTTAACCTTCAGATTCCACATCTCAACCTCCAGCTTCTTAATCTCGCCCCTTGGGTAGTACTTGTCGGTCATCATCTTTTTCAGGTTTGTCCAAGTCATTGCATATGCAACATCATGACCAATAGTCCTAACGTGGGAGTTCTACCATGTTAGAGCACTTCCAAGAAGAGTACAAGTGGCAAACTTAATTTGGTTTTCCACAGTGTAGTTGCTTATACGGAACGCGGTTTCCATTCTTTCAAACCACTTATTCAACTCGACAACTCCTTCTGTACCCTTAAAATATAGGGGTTTGCATTTCATGAAATCTGAGTAAGTTCACTCACGAGCAATAGAAGCTTGTCTCCTTACACCCATTCCAGAATCATGGCTGTCTTCACCATTTCTGCTTCTGGTGGCATCATATTCTACCAGCACGACAACAACCCCTTGGGCATTTAATGTCTTGACTTGAGCGTTAGTCATAAGGGTAGCAGTGGTGGTTGTCGTGGCAGTAGCGGGGGTGGTTCTGGTTCTGGGTGCTCTTCTTGGAGGCATTTTCTTCAAATCATAAGAAGATATAATAACTGTTAGATTTCATACAATCATAACCGTGACATGACATATACACAATAAATAAAGTGAGATCACAACATAAGAGAGGTATATAATAAACTTTGAGATCACATCAAACAGTAAAATATACAACTGAATTGAAATTAACAATGGTGTAGCTAAATCGATATTCATTCATAATAAATTTGATTACAGACATGACATAATACATCAATTCCATACATAATCTGGAAAACATACATAACCGGTTCGGTTACAAAATGATCACTACCATTAGTTTACAAGATGAAAATAAAACCTAAAGCCTTACTAGCCGGGAGTTACCCATAATACTTAATAGGCTATACAAAATAGCTAAGACATAACCAGATCTAAGAACTACTACCGGCCTCCTCCGGTACATCAGGATGTGCTGGATCCCTAGAGGGTCTTTGCTGACTCTGTAGTGCTACCATCTAAATCTACAATGTACTCATCATAGTCAGTGCCTCTATGAGTTGTGCTTGTCGTCTACGGTCTGCTGCCCATAAATCTCCAATCTTAGTCTGCTGTGCTAAAACCATAGTCCGTACTGCACTAACCTCAGAACATGCCGTATCACTGGCATCAATCGACTGTACCCAAGCCTCATGAGATGCTCTGGCCTCACTTTCCATAAGTCTAGCCGTGCGAGCATGGGAGCGTCTATCTCTACGTAGCAAGTTGAGCTGACCGCTCATCAATGATCTATCATCCTGTGCATCATTAAGTCTACCATAAATCTCATCTGTATCCTGCCTGATGGTAGTGACAAGGTCCGTCACTCTCTAGTTGACCCACTCCAAGGTGGTCGGTGCTATCTCCTGCATGGCCTTAACCATCTCATCCCAAGTGTCTGTAATCCCATAACCAACCTCTCTATCTAGGTCTCATCTAATCTCGGCATCTAGAGTGCCAACAAAACCTTAATCTGCTCTAAAGCCTCTAGTAGGCCTAGCAGTATAAGCAGATGAACACTCCCCAATCTCATATCTGGGACCGAGAGTAATGCATAACCTCTTCCGAGGCGGTAACGTAACCTCGGGAACATCCTCTCCACAGTCATTAGAGGGCAGAAGCAAAGGTGGTGATCGAGGTGCTAGGCAGTAAGTTGATGGTGCAGCAGCTCTCATCATGGCCATAGATGCTCTAGTGTGTGGAAGTATGATAAGTAGTGGTAGTGGCAGTGGATGGGAAGTAGATGGTGACACGGTTCTCAACCGGATCATAGCAGCTCTGTAGCCTAATGGGTGAGTAAGACTAGCAAGTAGTGGCGGAGGTGATATAGGTAATGGTGATGATACTGGTAGTGGTGGAGATGGTATTTGTGTTAGTGGTGATGATAGTGAAGTGAGTTGTGATGATGGCGGAGTAGGTATGGCAAGTAGTCTGTCAACCTCTGCCTCAGACGGCAATGGTATAGGTGTTTGAGCTCGGAAAGACGAGGAGGGGGAGCGTCCCTGGATCTAGAATCATCTTCTCATGGCTATAAATAGGAGCTCTCCTCACTCAGCTGAAGACATCTAGGAGTAGGATAATCTAGAGTAGGAGTAGTTTAGTTTAGTGTAGGATAGTTTTTCAACTTATTTATTGCTTATTGTATTCAAGTTTTAGCTTATTGTAATCAAATTTCATCAATAAAAGTCATTGTTTCAGTTTAAATCTTTTGTGCTTTAAATTCAAGTTTTTCCTTAATGCAAATTTTCTTTAAAAATGTCTTAATTCATTTTTTTAGTCCTAGTAGCTCTCAATAAGCTCAAATAAGTCTTTAAAAGCTTATTTAAGCCTATTGATTAAGTAAATTGCATTTGGATTAAGAAATGTGGTATTAAGCTTAAATGGATGATGAGTTAGCAATGGGCTGATACTCATGGGTTTATCGTTATTATCAATTAAGTAATGGTATTTTAGAGCTTTTTAGGTCAGTCATTAATGCTTGGAAGCAGGTATCACTTTAATTTATTTTTATTGCTTTTAAATTGTTCTTGCTTTATTTCTAAACTGTTATTTGATTTGTTATTTCTATGGCTTATTTTTTAGAAATTTGTGCTTTATTCTCCTTTTATGATGATTAGTTTTGGAAATATGTTTTGCTCCATTAAGTGGTTTATAAGTCTTATGTTTTGCTTTAAAATGCATTTGAGAGTTTAAAGGGGTGTTTGGGTTAGCAGTTCGAGTTTTTAGTAAACTGCTATGCCTAATCTTTTGGCCATTAAGCCAATTGTTCTAGCTTAGAATTATAGTCTAATTGATAGTTATTGATCAGTTTAAAAATGTTTTTTGCATGGGATTTAGTTTTGAGCTTAATTGACAAAGTTTAAGTTTAAAAGTAATTTTAACAGCTTATTGGTGGATTTTTCCAAATCCTCTCTTTAAGTGTTACTTTTGTGTTCAAAACTAGTTGGTATGCAGTATTACTTCATTTTAATCAAGTGTCAAAAGAATTGGAGTCCTAGTTTTTAGTTTTTAGTTGTGTCAAAAAGCTAAAAAAAATCCAAAAATATGAGTAGAGTGATTGCCTTCTTTATCAGCTATTTCTAAGTGATTCTGTTAAAAAATTCTTAAAAGTAGTATTTAGGTGTTCATTAGTGATAACTTTAGGCTATTTTAGTTTTTAAGTTCTAGCTTAAGCTTTTTAAAGCTTGTTTTTATATCAAAAGTAGTGTTAAAAGATGTCAAAATTTCCTTTAATCCATAAGTTGTGCAAACTGTTTGGGGTCTCAATAAGTTTATCAACTTATTATGTGTACTCAACTATGGTGATTTGTGCTTATCAGGACTAGCTTTATGCGTGTGTTTAGCTTATTGTGTTTTCTTAGTACTTATCTAAGTCTAAAAAGCTCAACAGTTTAACGATAAAGTCATTAAGCCTTTTATGTCGTTATATGTCTCTTATCTTAGCTTAATCCTGGCTATTAGTCATTTTCAAAAAAAAAAATATCTTTTACAAGTGGTTATTTACAGTTTATTTAGCTGTTTCAATATTTAGTTTTAAAAAATAAAATTTTTTCAAAAAGGAGGGCCACAGGTTTCGAACCTGTGACCTTCCCCTTCACACTCAATGCATTTAACACACACTCCTTAACCAAACGTGCCCTTGGGTCTTTTCTGTTCTACTCCCTTCCTTTTATTCTTTTAACCTTCTTTTTAGTTTTAGCTTATTAAGTATGTTTTGCTTTTTTCCAGTTATTAGTTTAAGCATATTTCTAGCTTTCATTTTTAATAGATTCTTAGCAGTCTTAGGTATTTTTCTACATTTTTCCAGATTTTTATAAATAAGTTTAGTATTTTTAATTAATTTTTTAGATTAAATTCGTTTTTAACTAATATTAAATAAAATAAAAAACAAAAAAATAAATTTTTTTCTGAAAATTATTTTTAGTCATTTAGGTTTTATTAAAATTAAATTTGCGTTTATAGGGGTTAAATTTGATGTAGATGCTTAATTGTCGCGTTTTATTAAATCCCCGTTTACGTTTTCGTGCTTTATTTCTTAAGTGCTTCAAATGCTTTTATTGTTTACTAGTTTTAACATGTTTTATTCGTTTTCATTAGTAGAATTAGAAATCAAAATCAAAATCTTTTTAACCATTCAAATCACTTGCGATCACACGAACATATATGATCTTAATTCGCACCTGTGAAACGACTCCGGGAAGGTTTTGGAATTTTACTTTGGATAAAATTAATCTTCTAGAATCCTCGCGGATAATTATTACTATACTATTATTGACTAATCCTTATATATATTTTATATATACGTATTTGGACTCAACCAATTTTTGGCGCCGCTGCCGGGGATCGAACCCGGGTCACCAGCGTGACTTTAGTATGGGGGAGCGTCCCTGGATCTAGAATCATCTTCTCATGGCTATAAATAGAAGCTCTCCTCACTCAGCTGAAGATATCTAGGAGTAGGATCTAGAGTAGGAGTAGTTTAGTTTAGTGTATGATAGTTTTTCAGCTTATTTACTGCTTGTTGTATTTAAGTTTTAGCTTATTGTAATCAAATTTCATCAATAAAAGTCATTGTTTTAGTTTAAATCTTTTGTGCTTTAAATTCAAGTTTTTCCTTAATGAAAATTTTCTTTAAAAATGTCTTAATTCGTTTTTTAGTTCTAGTAGCTCTCAATAAGCTCAAATAAGTCTTCAAAAGCTTATTTGAGCCTATTGATTAAGTACATTGCATTTGTATTAAGAATGTGTATTAAGCGTAATATGGTATGAAGAGTAGCAATGGATGAACTCATAGGTTTAATTTCAGCTTATTATCAATAAGCTAATGGTATTTTAGAGCTTTTTAGGTCAGTCATTAATGCTTGGAAGCAGGTATCACTTTAATTTATTTTTATTGCTTTTAAATCTGTTTTGCTTATTTCTAAACTGCTTATTTGATATAGCTTATTTCTATTGCTTATTTTTTAGAAATTTGTGCTTATTCTCCTTTAATATGCTTAGTTTGAAATATGTTTTTGCTCATTAAGTGTATATAAGTTCTGTTTTAGCTTTAAAATGCATTTGAGAAAGTTAAAGGGGTGTTTGGGATAGCAGTTTTTACTTGAAGTATAAAAAGCTTATGCCTCTTTTGGCCATTAAGCCAAATTGTTCTAGCTTAGATTTAGTCTAATTGATAGTTATAATCAATTTAAACATGTTTTTAGCAAGGATTAATTGCAAAGTTTCATAGTTTAAAAGTAATTTTAACAGCTTATTGGTGGATTTTTTCCAAATCCTCTCTTTAAGTGTTACTTTTGTGTTCAAAACTAGTTGGTGTGCAGTATTACTTCATTTTAATCAAGTTTCAAAAGAATTGGAGTCCTAGTTTTTAGTTTTTAGTTGTGTCAAAAAGCTAAAAAATCCAATAATATGAGTAGAGTTATGCGTCATTATCGCTTATTTTCTAATTTGTTGTCTTGTTTTAAAAAATTCTTAAAAGTAGGATTTAGGTGTTCATTAGTGGATAAACTTCAGCTGTTTTTAGTTTTTAGGTTCTAGCTTAAGCTTTTTGAAGCTTATTTTTGTATCAAAAGTAGTGCTAAAAGATGTCAAAATTTCCTTTAAATCCATAAGTTGTGCAAACTGTTTGGGGTCTCAATAAGTTTATCAACTTATTATGTGTACTCAACTGTGGTGATTTGTGCTTATCAGGACTAGCTTTATGCTTGTGTTTAGCTTATTGAGTTTTCTTAGTACTTATTTAAGTCCAAAAAGCTCAACAGTTTAAGATAAGTCATTAAGCCTTTTATGTCTTAACTGTCATCTTATCTTAGCTTAATCCTGGCTTATTAGTCATTTTCAGAAAAAGTTCTTTTACAAAAGTTGTTTATTTACAGTTTATTTAGCTTTTTCAATATTTAGTTTTAAAAAATTAAAAGTTTTTTCAAAAAGGAGGGCCACAGGTTTCGAACCTGTGACCTTCCCCTTCACACTCAATGCATTTAACACACACTCCTTAACCAAACGTGCCCTTGGGTCTTTTTTGTTCTACTCCCTTCCTTTTATTCTTTTAACCTTCTTTTTAGTTTTAGCTTATTAAGTCATTTTTGCTTATTTCCTGCTTATTCGTTAAGCTTATTTTCTAGCTTTCATTTTTAATAGATTCTTAGCAGTCTTAGGTATTTTTCTTCATTTTTCCAGATTTTTATAATTAAGTTTAGTATTTTTAATTAATTTTTAGATTAAATTCATTTTTAACTCATATTAAATAAAATAAAAACCAAAAAAATAAAATTCTTTTTCTAAAAATTATTTTTAGTCATTTAGGTTTTATTATAATTAAATTTGCGTTCGTAGGGGTTAAATTTGATGTAGATGCTTAAATGTCGCGTTTTATTAATTCCCGTTTACGTTTTCGTGTTTATTCTTAAGTGCTTCAATGTTTTATTGTTTACTAGTTTTAACATGTTTATTCGTTTTCATTAGTAGAATTAGAAATCAAAATCAAAATCTTTGTAAAATTCAAATCACGCAGATCACGAACTTAACCGATTATCAATTCGCACCTCGTCGGGATACGACTCGGGAAGGTTTTGGAATTTTACTTTGGATAAAAGTAATCTTCTAGAATCCTCGCGGATACTTATTACTATACTATTATTGACTAATCCTTATATGTATTTATATTTTTTATTTTTACGTATTTGGATCTTCAACCAATCTTCATAGTCTGCCGTGCGAGCTATGGGAGTCGTCTATCTCTACGTAGAAAGTTGAGCTGACCGCTCATCAATGATCTATCATCTTGTGCATAGTACCTTACAGTCATGACAAAATTTGGTCATCCTTGACCACTCTGCCACAGCAGTCACTGGTATCTCCTCTGCATATTCATCTGGATCCTCCCACACCGTCAGTATCCGTAACCTATCATCTCTATCTGGTTCGCGTCTTATTCTTGGCATCCAAGTGCCACAAAAACCATAATCTGGTCTAAAGCCTCCAGTAGGCCTAGCAGTAGGAGCAGATGAACACTCCCCGACCTTATATTTGGGACCGGGAGCAATGCACAACCTCTTTCAAGGCGGTAATGTAACCTCAGGAACATCCGCTCTATAGTCAGTAGAGGGTAGAAGCAAAGGTGGTGATGATGTAGGTAATGTTATAGGTAAAAAGTAGTGGTGTCCCTGTGGTGGTGTCTCTGGAATCGAGGTGCTTAGATGGTAGGTGGATGGTTCAAACTGCTATACTCATGGCCAATAATGCCCTGGTATCGTGGAAGTAAACTAGGTTGTGGATGCTGATGGGAATATATCGTGTAAATCGGCTCTTAGGATTTAGCAGCCATCTATAGCCCTAAGGGTGGTAGGACTAGCGGTAGTGTGTGAAGGTGAGATAGTTAATGGTGATGTTTGCTGTGGTAGTGGTGAGGATGGTATCGGCGGTAGTGGTGTGTAGTGGTGATGAGTATGATGTAAGTGGTGATGGCGGAGTAGATGGTATGGCAAGTAGTCTGTCAACCTCTGCCTCAGACGGGAATGGGAATAGGGGTCTTAAGCTCGAATAGACATCCCTGGTAGTGTCACGATTTGTGGGTTGGTGGGACGTTAGGGTGGGGTCCTCGTCCTCCTCAATATCATCATCATCATCCTCGTCATCATCGGATGACTCATCATCATCATCGTCATCGTCTCCTCCGTCGGCAGGATAATCAGTGGGGTACTCCTCAGGATCCTCCTCAGGATCGGAGTCTGTAAATGTATCCTGGTGAGTCGGCAGTAGGTGAGACAGCAGCAGGCAGTGGCTGCTCCTCAGCTGGAAATACCTCATCCTCCGGTGTCATGAACTCTGGGTATACAGGCTCCAAACATAATGTACATAAACAGGTGAAGGTGGGTGCTCGGGTCCGGGCACATAATCAGGAGATGGTGGTGCCTGAAAAGCGGCCACTACGTATGCATATGGGTCCTCTGGCATCACGGGCGGTCCATCGACTCCCGGTGATCCAATGTCTGACAAATCCTCAAATGGACTAGATACCTCCGTGTAAGTAACCGTGGAATCCTCTGAATCCGACATGACAAAATCAGAAAATCAAAAGTAGCTTATATAAATATTAATATAAGACTCTTATCGTAATATACATAATATATATTATAAACACGTATATCAATCATGAATGCATCTAGTATGACCAACTAATGCAACAACTAGTGTATGTATGTCCTGTGAAAACCCCTTTTGTATGAATGTAATGTTTGAAAACGGTTATAGTCCAGCAAAACATTTGACTTGGTTCTCTATAACCTTGGCTCTTGATACCAATCTGTAACACCCCTAAATTGGGTCGTAGCGGAATATGGGTTTGAGGGTGGTACTTTATAGATCAATAGCACAAGATATATATAAGAATGATCATTAAAAGTCATTTAAAACCGATACATTGGATTTAGTAAATTGTTTGTTACAAAAGCCCGAAGCTTCACTTGTTTACTTGTTCAAAATACAAAGATTCTAGCCCATAACAATTATACAAAATGTAATGCGACCAAATCTTTAAGCATGTGACATCCAAAACATAATCACCAATATATCCCGCTTACATGTTTCCAGCCGTTTATTATTATTATGACATGAGCATACTCCTAAAGAGATAACATCACATTAGTGAAATATACAACTGAATTGAACTTAAATAATGGTGTAGGTAAATCGACATTCATTCATAATTAAAGTTTGATTAAAGACATGACACATACATAAATTCCATAATAATCTGGAAAACATACATGACGGTTCGGGTACAAAATGATTCCCCAACACAAAAACACCAAACCCAAAAAAAACAATACCATTAGGTTACAAGATGAAAATAAAACCTAGAGCCTTACTAGCAGGTACTCATAATACTTAGTAGGCTATACAAAATAACTAAGAAATAACCAGGTCTAAGAAAGCTTCCTCGTCTCTTTCTCGGTTCATCAGGATGTGCTGGAATCCTAGTTGGTTCTACTAATACTGCTAAGTGATACCATCTGAGTTAGCAATGTCCTCATCAGAGTCTCACCCGCCCCTGGTGCTCTCATGAGCGGTGCCTGTCGGTACTTGCAGCTGCTTGCACGCAAATCTCCAATCTCAGTCTGCTGTGCTAAAACCATAGTCCATGGTGCTCTAACCTTAGAACGTGCTGTATCACTGACATCTATAGACTTTACCTAAGCCTCACGAGAAGCTCTGGCCTCACTCTCCATAAGTCTAATGATCTATCATCTTGTGCATCGTCAAGTCTCCTAGACACTCTTCTGTATTACTGCTGGCTGTAGTGACACGGTCTTTCACTCTGGTTGACCCCTCCAAAGGTGGTGATGGGCTATATCCATATGGCCTCAACCATTCATCCAGTGTTTATAATCCATAACCAACCTCTACTATGAGGTCACATCTTAATCTCGGCATCCTTGAGTGCAACAAACCCATAATTGCTATAAATCCGATAGTACATGGCCTAGCAGTAGGAGCATATGAACACTCCCGATCTCATATCTGGGACCGGGAGCAATGCACAACCTCTTTCGAGGCGGTAACATAACCTGAGAACCGTTCCCGCTCTACCAGTCAGTTAGAGTGGTAGAGCAAGGTGGTGATGTTGTAGTAATGGTATAGGTAAAAGTGGTGATTACTGATGGTGGTGTCTCCTGATTCGAGGTGCGTAGAATGTAGGTGGATGGATGCTGCAGCTCTCATCATGACCATTGGATGCCTTGGTTATGTGGAGTACAACATGTGGTGTTAGTGGTAGTGGATGGGAAGTGTGATGGTGACTCGGGTCTTAACGGATCATACAGCTCTATAGCCAAGGTGCTACCAACATCAGTGGGTAGTCAGTAAGTGGTGATGGTACAGCGAAGAAGATGGGGAAGGTATTGAGGTAGTGGAAGGATAATGAAGTGAGTGGTGATGGTCGGCGGGCTTGGCTATGGCAAGTTGTCTTGTCAACTCTGCCTCAGACGCGGAATGACTAGTGTATGAGGCTCGGATAGAATCCCTGGCTGTGGTGACGATATGCTTGGTGGACACAGAGTACGGCCGGAGCGAGGTTCTCCCTCCTATCTCCCTCATACTCGTCCTCCTCTCCTCTTCGTCATCTGGCATCGTTTCCGAAGGACTCCTCCTCCTCATCATCATCATCGTTGTCGTGGGATAGTTCAGTTTGATACCTCCTTAGGATCTCATTATCCTCCTCCTATGGATCCTCCTTGAGATCAAACTCAGTAATATAACCCAGTGAATCAGCAGTGGGTGAGACAGCAGAAGGTAGTGGCTGCTCCTCAGCTGGAAATACATCATCCTCAGGTGGCATAAACTCTGGGTATGCAGGCTCCGAAACATATGGTACATAGCAGGGATAGGTGGGTGTCAAGACTGGACAGTGATCAAGAGATGGTGGGGGCTCAGGTGGGCACTTAGTCAGGAGGATGGTGGGTGATCGGTAGTCCGTCATATCGTAGACATAACTTCTAGGAGAGCATAAGTCTGATGGCTCCTTTTAGTCGTTGGATATCGATGTGTAGGTGACTGTGGAATGCTCTGAATCCGACATGACAAAATCTGTAACAATAAAAAGTAGCTTATATAAGTATTAATATAAGACTCTTATCGTAATATACATAATATATATTATAAACATGTATATCAATCATGAATGTATCTCAGGATAATCCAACTAATGCAAACAACTAGTGTTTGTATGTCTCATGAAAAACCCCTTTGTATGATGCAATGTTTAAAAATGGTTATAGTCATAAGTAAAAACATTTGACCTCTGGTTCTCCTAAACATGCCGGCTTAATACAAATCTGTAAACACCCAAATTGGATCACAGCGGATATGAGGTTGAGAGTGTTTCTTCTAGATCAATAGCCACTAAGTGTTTGTATGAGAACGGACTTCAAAAAGGGGTCGTAACACTGATACAATTGGATTTAAACAAAATTATTTTGATACAAATCCCATAGTTAACTTGTTTATAGTCAAAAGGTAAGATTTTAGCCCATAACAAATATTGCCCAATAATGTAATGCAAAACCCAAAAAAAAAATCTTTAATGCATTGACTTCTAAATAGAGGAACACAATGTATCCTTGTCTCTGTTCTCAATGATCTTCCTGAGAAAACACGCTTTAAAACGTCAACAATAATGTTGGTAAATTCATAGGTTTATAAAATGTATAATGTAGGACCACAAGATTTCCCAAGTGTATGATAATGCAACAGATGCAAACATCACAAAAATGTTATAGGTTCCTAAGCTCTTGGAACTGAAGCTCGACATGTATGATTGCATATAAATTGCCAAATTGCTCTTGATACTGTCCTAACCCGCACAACATCCTATCTAACTTGGTCTAACGTCTATTTTTGGAAAAATGGCACAGTAAGCGCTACTCACCCGAACGGGGATGTCAAATACCATAATAGTAATATTTTTAACTTTCGCGCTTACTCAGTAATTTGATATGGGTTAGTGGGTTATCGGCTACTTATGGCAAACACGTAATTACATAATATGAAAATGTCAACTTTGTGGGTCCATTGTTAAAACAATGATGTTTTCACCCAAAACTTGTAAATCATTATAAAATGTAAAACGTGGGTATGAAAATCGAAAGTGTGTGGAATGAATCAACAATGTAAGTCAAAGGAATGAAAATTGCATCACGTAAGTGTCCGGCATGCATACCTAATTAGTTTTAAGGTCGTATAAGTACTAAAATTTGAATAACTAATCCGTATTATGAATTCTAGTATTAGCTATATCACACTATCCTAATTGTAATTGAGGAAATAGTATTTATATGTTAAAAATGTTTTTTTCATAAATATTACCTCAGTTAAAAATGTAGTAACTTTTAGTTTTATGTTCGTTATGTAAGTTACTTTTTGTCACCTTTCGTATTTTAAAAGATATATCAAAATATTATTTTTATAGTTTTTAACCTCTGGTGAACAGTGATATTTATGTTCAAAGCACTCTTTATAAAAATTTTTTTTTTTAAATTTATTTATCGTTAAGCTCGTAAAAGTCATATCGTATTCATTTTAACTATGATTTTTAGTGATTCTTCGGAGCAAGTCTTGTAATTAAAAGTTCTATCTAACTAAATTTTTTTTCCAAAAAGTTTCTGAGAGACAATAATTTACTTTTAATAATAAATATTTTTAGTATACGTTAAACATGGGAAAATACTAAATCCTTAGTTATTTGTTCAAATAATTTTTGTTTCTTAATGTTTTGGGATCCTCCCCATAATAAATATGTACTTTCTGTTGAAGATAATCAAATTTTTTTACTCAAATGTGGATAGTATTACGTTTTATAAAAATTTTCTTATTATAAAATTATTTATATTGTAAACTTGCAAATGAGTATCTTCTTCGTTAATAGCTCGGATTTTTCGAGTTTCATATGTCTACGTCCTTGTAAACTTGTAGAATTTTATAAAAAACTAACATAAAATACTTTTTTTTCTATAATTAAAACCAGAAATCTTTTTGATTAATTTTGGTTAAAATGTGTATAAAAACTTGTTTTTATAAGTTTTTAGTTTAGTGAATTTGCTATAAGTCCTCTACAACACTTTATATCACAAGCCTCATATACTTTAGTTCCTTTAGTCCATCATTTGTCAAAAGATACAAGTCCTTACATTTATTCATTTGTAACTTTAATAGATAAAAACTTTTAAACCATTATTTTTATAACTTTTTATAAATTAACCAACACTTGTATAATGCTTATACTTCTATTACAACATGTTCTTAACATCAATATAACATATGACAAGTATATCAAACCATGATCAAGTGTAAAAATCCATTTTACATGTTAATATATTTCCTAGATAGTGTTTTATATATAAACTCATATCACATAAAATCACAAATGAAAGAGTGTATGGTTTTTTAGACGATCCGTAAAAATGAAGTAGGTATGAAGAGTTCACAAGTTCTAAAACCCAAGATTAGAATCATATACTATGCTTCCAAGACTATAAAACCCTACCTTCTAAAGAAACCCTTAATCTTTGTACTTTTCTGATTATCCTTTTAAACACTAAACCAAGCCTTCAATACACCTTAGAATACCTTAGATATGATGTTAGAATACTTGAATACTTGGTAAATAAAATTGTATGGATTGTTTATGTGTGTTTGTGTTTAGCCGTGGGCTAGGGGAGGAGAGAAAGAGAGTTCGTGTGAGTTTTCACTTAAGGAAATAAGTGTATGTGATATCTCTTGTAGTATGCATGTATTTATAATCAAGTAGTCAATAAACTCAATTCGGAAAGCTCATGGACTTAGTGAAACATGGGGAGGGAATTAAAGAGAACATTTGGTCAAGTTTACTAGTCATGGTACTAAGTGTGATAAGTGCTAGTGTTTGTACAAGTCCTAGTAGAGTTTTTGTGTATGCTAAATGTCCCATTGGGACTACATTACATCCAAAAATTAGGGGGGGGGGGGGTGGTGGCTAGAAAATATCTTTGATATTTTATGGATAAATACTTTTAGTCTTGAAGTTTTAGGATGTAGTGTAAGTATATAAAAAGTATACTTGTAAAGTGTATGTTTTGGTTTGGTTCCTTTATGTAAAATTCGGCCAATATGATAACATGGGTGAAGTTTTATAAAAACTTTGAGTATTGGGTATAATAATGGGTATTTGTTGAAGCGTAGATAAGTTTTGGTGGTTCCGTGAATGCCTAAATGTATTTTATCGCGAAACGTAAACACTTTACGTAACTAAAAAAATAAAATATGCAAAGTTAATAATTATCCTCCAAATAATTATCTAACACTTGCTTGACGTAAACTTTTATTTGTTTGATGCCCGTTTACGTTGAATGATAATTTTTAGCTTACGTGATTTAGCATAACGATTAAAATTAAAAGCAAACGCGTATAAGACTAAAAATAAATAGTGAAATAAATGACGTCGTAAAATGACCTAAAAACACAGGGTGTTATAATTCAATTACACGCAAATCTATGCTAAGAATTTAAATACGAAATAAAACTTCTTTGTAAACGACATTTGTTGTGGAGTTTGTGTAATTGCCGTCTTTGTGGCAACAAATAGCCTTCACTCCTTTCTTGCTCTTGACTTGATCCAAATCCGATCCATCACCATCCCTTCTCATGGGATATTACTGGTCACCTTGTAAAAAACATAATCAAGGCGATTGTTATTTCTTTTAACATATTCTACATTAAACTTAAAACATTTTCTTAAGCCTTTTTATAATAATAACAACAAACTCAATACAAAATAAAAGAATTAACAGTATATGCAAATAAGATACTCTGAAACAAAATTCAAAACACATAATCATGACTATAATATCAGATACTATTCAAAATTCATAGGATAGACAAACAATAAAGCGATACAAACTTACTTGATTGTCCTTTTTTGCTCTTCATGAACAACATTTATCAACTGCCATTTCGCGGTGTTCTTGTTGGACCGATACTACATAATGCACAAAAATATAGGTACTATTAATAATATTTTAGAACTAATAATGTTTATCAAACAATTAAGTGACAGCAGCTTCATCCGCCATTCTTGGTGTGCGCTGTTCATTTCATACTTGGTGTGCATCCCATCAGAATATGAAGGTTAGCGTACTCTTGAGTCTTGATAATCATGTTTGAGTTTATTAACCTCTAAGGCATTTACTTAAGGATCCTAAAAAGACGGTTTAGGATAAGGGTTAGATTGACTAAATGCAGTTTGCTTTTGATCTCTTTAGGACAATCTCTTTAGTTGCTCTTCAAACCACCACGAACCACCGGTTAAATTGATTGCTTCATCATCTCATCATCTAGCAATCTCCTGCTTATGACAACAACAAAAATATCACCAAACAGTACGCAATATAAAAAATTTCTAATAAAGCTTATAAAAGTTTGTGTAAAGTTAATAATTCATTATTATCTACTAATACTAAAGCTAATAATCCATTGTTTTCAACTTGTGAGCTTACTAACAAGAGATTATGAACAAAAAAATTGACTAATCACCACCATCTGTGTAAGTTGTGAGCTGAACATAGTTTACAGAAAGTTTCATTACTGTTTCAAAAACTATACAGAAGCTGCCAATAATAGCTTGAAAACTGATATAAAGTTTAACCCAATTCAACCCAAATACTACGAAAACAGTTTGCAGCATAAACAAAAAGCAATGTAATGAAACCCGACATACTTAGAAACTTTACTAACAACTTGTCGATGGCAATGTAATGGCAACTCATGTGACCACAATTTCATTATTGACATCCTTTGCTTTTAAGAGACAGGCCTTCATGTGACCACAATTTCATTATGATCAATATATAAGACACACGGACTATGGGAAGGCCAAAATAAACCCGGTCCTCCTTCGAACCCCAAGAAGTAGTTAAATTAAAATATCAGCTAAAAACACAACATATAATTTAAAATTATGGTTTAAAGTTTTGTTACCATGGGAAATACTCACTTGCTCCAATAACACATCTATATTCGCAAAGCTTCTATATTAGAACATAGTAAAGGTATACCATTTTGAGACCCCCACCCCCCACCCACCCCCACCCCCCCCCCCCCCCCCCCCCCCCCCCTCCCCCCCACCCCCCCCCCCCCCCCCCCCCCCCCCCCCCCCCCCCACCCCTCCCCCCACCCCCCCCCCCCCCCCCGCCCCCCCACCCCCACACCGCCACTCCCCCCCCCACCACCCCCCCCACCACACCCCCCCCCCACACCCCCCCCCCCCCCCCCCCCCCCCCCCCCACCCCACCCCCCCCCCCCCCCCCCCCACCAACCCCCCACACACCCCACCCCCACCCCCCCCCCCCCCCCCCCCCCACCCCCCCCCCCCCCCCCCCCTCCTCCCCCCCCCCCCCCCCCCCCCCCCCACCCCCCCCCCCACCCCCACCCCCCCCCGCCCCCACCCCCCCCCCCCCCCCCCCCCCCCCCCCCCCCCCCCCCCCCCCCCCCCACCCCCCCCCCCCCCCCACCCCCCCCCCCCCCCCCCCCCCACCCTCCACCACCCCCCCCCCCCCCCCCCCCCCAAATATATTTAAGAGTTATGTTTATGTTTTGTTACCATGGAAATATATCACTGGTCAATTACACATCTATATCCGTCGAAGCTTCTACTTTATTAGACATAGTAGAAGGTATCCATTTTGACCCATTACCTATGCATTGATCGATTCAGGTTATTAATTCTAACTTTTAAATATATGCTTTTGTTAAAAATGATTTAGGAGATTGCATGTGTTGCAAATGAGGTATGGATGACCCATTTGACCCAATTGAGATCAAAACAACCTACACCAAAAGTAACCGGGTTGAAATTAAGCATCTCTACTTAACATAAATCGCACAGAAGTGGTATAAAATGTAATTTTGTACCTTGTGACCCAGGAACCTTCTGCACTGGTTTAGAATAATCTGTATCAACATGCCTTTCAGCCACAAGTGTATGGCTTTTGGTTTCCTTTATTCGTGGGGTGATTTTGTTTACCGGAGCATGTGTATCCTGTTAGAAGACAAGATCAAATAAGAATGTAGATGATGGAAATAAAGGGAACTTTGAGAGCACATTGAACTAACTCATACACTTTAAACTTAAGTGAAATTTTATTATGCTGTTTAGGATATGAATAAGGAGGTAACTTACTTCTGCAATGTGAACAGCTTCCAACACCTTTTCGACCCTTGAACCATCAATTCCCTATTAAAAATGTATATCAAATGACTTGTGTTATTTATATATTTGATAATTATTGGGAAAATGAGACTATTGTTAGCCTCAAAATATTGAGTCGAACATGAAGTTCGTCCATTATGTATTTTAGTCTCGGTTAATCAATTAGTTAACGTTGTAATGGGAAATTATCGGGAATCGGGCTCGATAGTTAATCTAATATTGTATATGTTTCGGGTTTAATCCCAAGCAAAACCCGAGCCCGGGTCCTAGTCAAATATCCCGAACGTCACTTATTGTGTCGGGGTATATAAGTAACTTTTCCACCTAGGAAAAGTTAGGAGTTGATTTCATTTCTAAATAATTCTTTTTCTTATTTCTCCCTTTTCTCTCTAACCTCTCACTAGTTTCTCTCTCTAGAAATCAACTCTATCTCTTTTCTTGATCTGATTCATTTGTGGTTAAAAACGAGATCAAATTCGTGGCTTATTTTTTGTTCGAAAAAATAGCAAGAAAAATCCAAGATTGATCTTTGTTTGTGGTTAAAATTGTTGAAGATTTGTACTTTCGGGCTTAGATCTATCCCTTGCATCATTACTAGGTGGTTTTACCATCATTTCGTAGCTTTCAAGAATGTTTGGTGATCATTTCTTGGCTACGTTTTTTACTCACTGAAGGGATGTTCTTGATTGCATTTTGCTTCTTCATTGCAATTTGTCTCATGCGATTTGCCAAGAAGATTGCATTTTGACTATTGCATTTTGGTCATTGCGTTTTGCCTCAAGACTGTGTTTTGGTCATTGCGTTCTGCCTCAAGACTGCGTTTTGGTCATTGCGTTTTGTCTCAAGGTTGCGTTTAGCTCATTGCGTTTTGTCTCAAGGTTGCGTTTCGTCTTATTGCGTTTTGACTAAAGACACTGCGTTTTGTCCATTGAAAACCTTTGTTTTGAAAACCTTTGTTTTGAAAACCTAATTCCCCGAAAAAAAATTTGACC